>JBAIZZ010000358.1:222202-253236 GCA_037355905.1 Heliconius aoede | reverse complement strand
GAGGGCTCGAGCTTTTTGACATTCAAGCTTAGCCACAGCACTTTCATACCTCGCGTGTTTTATATATATATATATATAAACTTAAATAAATATTTCACTTCTTCGAGTGGTAATCGAACCCACAACCATCACGTCACAGTCACACCCTTGAGCTGCTGCGCCACGATGGCTTCATTTGTTACTTAATATATAAAATACTTTTAATTTAATAATTGCTTCATCAAAAGGTGATATCATTAATAAATTATAAGTTATGGCCTATCTAATTTATAAATATGACAATGGAGTCCTAATAATGCAAATTTTATGAATAAATTATAAAAAAAAGTATTAGATATTTATTTTTAAATGAAATGGAATTAACATCATTTTAAATAGTGTGAAATAAAAATGACATTCATTAATTCTCTTCTCTCTGAAAAAATAGGAAAGTGAAGAACGGAGTGTTAGTGAACCACTTGGGTCACTCCATCTTCCTTTGTATTAGAAATATTAGGTTCACATAAAAGAAAACAAAACATTCAATATTTTTATAATTTCATTAGATAATAAAGTTAGCTTACTTCATATAGGTACATAATATATTTTAAAGTAGTTCTCACTAGCGACTTCCATAGATTATTATTATTAGTAAATATTTGAAGAAATTAATTATCAAATTTTAGCATTCTACGCACAGTAGTTTCGGCTGTATGTCAGTCACTTGCTCACAGGATAGCTCTATATTTATCGAGCTGTTACTTTACAGCTTCACCTGTATCCTGCACATACCAGAGGACCCAGTGTTAAGACACTCCATTTCTCTTAAGATGCTTTGAAGAACTGACAAATATAGAATGTGTAAACTTGGAAATGTTGAACAGATAACCTGATTAACATGTAAATAAGAAAGAAATAATTTACATTACTTCCAAACAGTATATATTCCTTCAAGTAAAATTTAAAAAACTAAATCAAAAAAAAATCTTACGTTAATTTTATGACCTTAAAAAAAGTCATTTTAAGATGTCATGTTTTTTTTGTTCAGTTTTGTCAGTTATGTCACTTTCATTCTAAGGGTGGCAAATGAAAGGAACCCAATTGAATGTGTTACATTCCAAATAATTTACATAGGCTTACTAGTTTGAGGCATTAGAGGTGACGGTAAGAAACATTCAGCTGATGGGGACCCACTGTCATCCAGAATGGATTTCGGATTTGGATTATCTTCTTTCTGTATTGGACTAAATGGGTCCTTGCTGTCCTCAGATCTGTGGATAACCTCAAACGACTCCATCTGTTCGCTCGTCTTTGCGTCTATTAGACTAAACTCGTCAAATTTCTCCAAAACTTTACAATCTTGACTAGTATGCGGTTGGAATGGGTCGAATTTCTTTAAAGCGTCGGGACTAAATGGATCTTTTGGTTCTTTGGAGTCGTCCGCCAAGCTGTTATCATTGGATAAATCAGATAAATCAATATCATAGTTAATATTACTGAGGCCAGGTGCCTGATCTGTTGTAAAATCCTCAGGTGTCATCAGCTCATCGATGGACCTCGAGTCAAATGGGGTGAAACCCAATGGCGATGGAGTCAAAAGCTCAAACGATCCACTTTGTTTTAGATCCCATTTATTTGGAGGAAATTTTGAGGACGACAACTTCTCTTCAAACAGCAATATTGGATCAATTGATTCTGATGTAATCATAGGTACTTCAATTTTGGGTATTTCCTCTTGTATTTGTTGATTTTGGTCCTCAGATGTTGAGAGGTCTATAAGAGCATTAGAGTTATGTAAAGTGCCCAGGCGAGGCGGTTCCCTCCTAGGTTTTATTTCTAATGGTGTCTTCGCTAGTACATCTTGCACTTTTTTCGCTATTTCTTTCTGTGGATTGTTAGTTAGTGGTTACATCATTTGCGTTAATAAATTAATATTAATGTTATAGAACTAAGATACCGACTTTTGGTAATATATAATTCCTTATTTTGTCAATTTCAGAGACATTACATGTTAACTGTGCAACTACACGAAGTACTTACTTGACTAAATAAACTGAAACCACTTAAATATTATTATTCCTTCGAATGAGTATCAAACCCATACTATCACTTGTATAACAACTATCTCACTCCAAAATGGACAATTTTTTTAATGAACCCTCACAGATAAAACGACTTAATTAATTAATATGGTAATTAAGGTGTAATCCAGAACATCCTACATGTAGTTCCCTAAGTGTACTAGAGGTAATGTGCTCTTTAAAAAATTAAAGAAAAGGACATTCACCTCAAAAGTCTCCGCATTTGTAGCAAGAAGCTCTGCCTTGCATCGTAAAGTGTTCACTTCCTCCATTAATTTCTCTGCTTGTGACTTTTGTTCCTCAGCTTCTCGCACCGCACCGCATAAGGAAAGGGCAGCCGCCTATTGAAAAAGGGAGAGTATAGTATAAAGAGTGGTGGTGGAGAGGTGACATTTATGGTGAAAGTAAGGAAAGGAGTATCATAATACTAGGTTTCCTGTGCCTACCCTGCTGTTTGCAGTATACACCGTGAAGCTGATTTTTTTTTATAATGTACACTTCTTTGTGAATACAGAATATTTTGAAAGTGAAACCCTAAACGTTACTCAGGAGTGCATTTCGTTAATCGCATTTTTCTACACTGAATAGGCAGAGGGAACACTAGGTTCCCTCTGCCTATTCTCCTATGTGCGGAATCAATCATTGAAATGATAGAGTCATATTACATATGAACCCGGTTACCACCGCTCACAAATGATCGTCAACGATAACAATCATGGTGACACACACACACACACACACGAGACTACACAACGACAACACTAAGTCGAACATCTCTACATCATATTGATTTCTCGAGAGTCTACTAGACAATTAGCTAGCAAACTCTCTTTCAGTATAAATCTTGTTTCATACAACAAGAACGTCTTCACTTATGGAAACATCAAAAAACTTACTTTAAGGTGATAAGAACCAAACGATAGCATCAGATAGCGAAATCCTAGCATGATAGGAAATAATTTGTTTTTATATTTTGTTTTGTGGCAGAGGACAAGGCAAACGAACGTTCGGGTCACATGATGGTAAGTGATCACCGCCACCCACAACCCCATGCAACACCAGAGGAGCGAACAAGTGCGTTGCCGGCCTTTAAGGTGGAGGATGTTGGGCGCCGGGGCCCGGCATTACCTAATGCGAAACGCAGTGGCAAGAGTCACTACTTCACGCCGGTTTTAAATGCCGGGGGTGGTATTAATCCGGTCGAGTCTGCCCATGCGTGTTGCCATTACTGGCGACGTGACTCTACCACACGTTGATTATATCACAGTCTCTCTCTCTTCCATTCCCAATACTCACCCAAGTACTGCCACCAATGGAGGCCGGCATCGCCATGTAACAATCGAATTCCTTTTTGTCCATACTGAGTGATTCAGCGTTTAAGTTTTCTATGAAAGATACGGCACAGCACTGGAATAATAAAAAAAATCTATTATCAACTCTCTTCACATCAAGCATCATATCTGCTGTCCTTTTCAATCAGGATTGATTCGGCCGGGCTACAGAACGACCACTCATTAAAATTTGTGATGATTTGTGATGATGATGATGATCAGGTACGGAATCAGCAGGTTGGTATTATCGCCCTATTAGATTTCTCAAACGCTTTTATACCGTAGATTTCTAATACTTCTTGCTGTTCTGAAGTCTATTAAGTTCTCTGACAAACCTCTCGAGTGGTTCCGTTCCCACTTGTACAACCGCAAGCGGTGCATAAGAGTCAATGATAGATATCAATCTCCATCCTATCTTAGTACTGGTGTTCCCCAAGAGAGAATTAAAAACGGAGGCGGACGAACGGACCTTCCCTTCCTTTATTACCTTTATACTGCCCATCTACAAATTTACGTACGGCACCCATTCATGATCTCCATAACGCTATCGTTGTACTCAGAATATAATAAGTACTCATCATTCAAATTTCAACTCTGTAAGGAGATCGAGCAAATCGTTTCGACTGTCAATTAATGATTATTTTTCTTCTTTTGTCTTTAATCACGTTTGTGGCAGAGGTGGTATAAAAAAAATTAAATAACTAAAATAAATAAGTAAGTTCATTTTGTATACTTTGCTACTTGCGAAATACGACGTAAAGCTAAAAAAAATCTTATATTAAAACGAAATTTACCAAATTAGTGAAGTAATAGCCGCCTTCTCCCGTCATAAGCCTCTGTGCGTTGCAGAAACGCGTCACAAAGTTAATGTTACTGACTAGACGAGGTGGATTCGCTTTTAATACCTGGTGACATAAAAATACAAAATATATTATATACCGGTCATGGCGCGGGGCGCAAAGAGCAAGTGTAAAATCGACTAGTTGTTGGTTCAATCCTTACTCGAGGAAATGAAATATTTATTTAAATTTCCATTTCTTCGCTCTGGTGTCGAGGCAAAGCGCGGCGTTGTGTTCCGCCGCTCAACACGAAGTGCCTCCAGAATTCGGCGGAAAGTAGGGAACGGAGTGTTTTAACACTAGGTTCCCTCTGCCTATCCTGCTGTGTGCGGGAGAGTGTGAATATTATAAATGTAAAGTTGCGCGCAGGCAAAATCTATTGAAGTTATCTAAAAGAAACATTACAGAATATATCATCAGAACAACACATGGGCTACAGTTTAAAGTAACAAGAAGCTTATGCACCGTGAATATGAGTGCGGGCAGCAGGTCGTCGGCGGAGGCGGGCGCGTGCGCGTACGCACCGCACACGGCCAGCACGTGGCGGCAGGAGCGCCGCACGCGCGACAACTTGGAGCCTGGGGACGGCGCCGCGTCCATCGCGAGCAGTTCTGATCGTATAACAGTACATTATTGCGTGTTAAGCTGCAGAACTCAGCGCGCCATTTTACCTTGTTACCAGAGTGAAGAAATTAAATTATTATACAGGTTGGAAGCGTCTGCGCTCCCTTTATGGGAGCATTATATAGGGTAAAATATTTCCATACCTAAACAAATTAATCAAGATTTTTTTTTTCATTTCAAAATTTTACCTGTACGTATGATACAATTACAAATAGATACAAAAAACGAAAACACCTACTACTGCACGTTTAAGATCTGTCATTTTTAATTCTCACAAAGCATAGCGAAATAACAGAACGAAAAAAGGATATCTCTTGCTCCAGTTTACGCAATTACCTATTTTCTATAATAAGCAACGTTCAACTGCACCGCCAACAGTTACGACTGGATTTCTGAAAGAGGCGGCGGTTTTCGATTTGATAGGTTTGTGCCTGTGTTGCGTCGTAAGAATGACGAATAACGTTTTATTTTACAATGATAATTTTATTATTTATTTTATTTGATAAAATCACTTTTCCAATTGACAAAATCTCTTTTGTTTTAATTATATTAGGTTTGTATAGAGTAGTTAAAACTACGCTTTCATTTATAGTGGGGATGACAAAAACACTCTATATATGCCATTACCCAAGTAAAAATCGAACTTACAACGTCGAATTTATAGTTCACAAATCAGATCACAAATCGTTAACAAGACCTTATAACGTCATACCATAACAACAGTCGTTTTGCATATTCAAAAATATAAATAAAAAATTGACATGAGCCTTAAAATTTATTTTGTTCTCTTATGAAACTTTTTGTTGTCAGGCTTAGTACTTATTGATTTAACTAACATAATTATACATTTAATGTTGTTTTTTTCATATCATTCATTTGATGCAATAATATCAGTAATTGCAGTTTTTGAAATATTGCAGAGGAGTCAATCAAAAAAATAACATTCAAATAATGAACATGTTTCAAAAAAAATGTTACTCCAAATTAATTAAATAAAGTAAAATACCCAATTAGTGGACAATGAGATAGCTTAACACTAATTTTTCTATATTTTAATACATGAAATTATGTCATAATAAAAAGCTCACCTCCAATAGCTCTATACAACAACTGACTCGTATCAGTTGAAGCTCTCAATTTACAATCCAAATGAGTCTCCCGCAACCAGCTGAGCTGCTGTATACGTTCAGACATGGCGCGGTCTTGTCTCTCGTCCTCGGTGCCGTGAGGGGAGAACACCACGCCTGGGAGACTTGGAAGAGATAGAAGTACGTTAGAAACAGCGTTGCCAGGCGTCCCGATTTTTAGACCAAAACTTAAATGTCTCTTAGGGGCCAGAAATGGTCTCACTTTTAGTGAATTATTCCCTCACTTAGATAATTCTTTTTTAATAACTTTATTTGTTGTAATAAGTTACTAACAATTCTAGAGATAAATATCCCACTTTTCAACTAGATAAAATATGGTAACACTGATTAGAAACTAGTAGGGGAGATATCAGAGATGTGGAAGTTTTATAAAAAAAGTTTTATAAATATGTGAAAGCTTACTCATGTAAGTAAGTCATGGCGTGTTTCTCAACAAAATCAATCAACTGTTCCTTTACTTCCGGCTCCACGGTGGTGAGGTGAGGTGAATCGTCCATGTTTTTCATAAATTGCTGTAATTTTAAATTAATTTTTGTTTAGATATTTTCTATATAGACATGGACAATTGTACAAAATCATTAACTGATAATTCATTATTTTCTAGGTGATAATATTTTGTTGGTATGATAATATTTCTAAATTATAGACTTTGAAGAAATTACAAAAAAGTTCATTAAGTTATACATTTTTAACATTCAAATAATTAAATAACTTTTCAATGCGAATAAAAACATTTTACTATAACTTTGTCCTCAACTATAGAGACTAACAAAAAAACAAATATCAAAATCCACCCCCAAAAAAAATAATAAAAACAACCCCCAAAACTAACCTGATAATGTCTCTGCACGCGTTCAGACAACTCATCCACGCTCATCACGTTGGCACATTTGATGACGTCCATTATGAACAGATGGACAAACGCCCGCGACTCCCTGCCCACCGGTGAGGGGAGAGTGGGGAACCGGACGCGAAAATCCCTTTTCATGTTCTCGTTTACTATTGACGGGATTTTGAACTCTGGGGGCTTACGTCCCGGTGTGTCATGCTCATCTAGTAAAAAACAATTAAATGAATTAATTATCTTTTTATTATGTATATTGTAAACTATCTTTACAATTTTTAATATTTCTTTGTATTTTTATATGCAATAAAGAATATATATAGTAAATACTTTATGACATTAGTTATATTTTTTAAAAATTTCACCTTCCTGCAACCTTTATAAATTAAATGCATTATTCGTTTTGGGTGACGATAACAAATCGCTTTGAGTGATAAGGCCACCATTGCACTTTTGATTATTATACAAATGAGTCTCCCGCAACCAGCGTATTTATTTATTTGTAATAAAGGCAATGAGCTGTAATATTTTGTGAATGTATAATAATATTTTGAAGATCAACAAACACTCTACCCAACTGTATCTTAACACAGCATTTTCAACAAAATTTCAAATATTAATTACATATGCATAAACATATTATATCCAAGTGAAAAATCAACTCACAGCCGCGAGTTTGACAGATTAAATTTTTTGGTCACTTAAATAAAGTGTAAGTTTTGAGTTTTGCAGTTTGAACTATTTTATAATAAACCTTTTAACTTTTCACAGGATAAATACTTTTTTTATAAAATTATTTCTTTCTGATAAATAACTAAAGCAACGATATTTTTCAATTACTTGCAAATTAACTTACCAGTACTGCTCTTTTTGAACACAGTAAACTTCAACAAATTAGCTTTCTTCAATGTTTCACTCTGACGCAACCTTTTCTCTTCGAATTTGGAAAAAGACGACTGTGAGGCGAGTTTTAGACTACGCTCAGTTTTCTTTTGTTCTGGCTTCGGAAGTGTCGCTGATGACGCCTTTTCTATTTAAAAAAACATCACACACGAATTAAACACACGATTTGATCGCAGGGATATAATCATTTTTTTTTTGGTTATCCCCTGGTGCGATTAAACTAAATTCGGCTTTGCCCAACTCCGAGATGTATAAAGAATAGGGGCAAGTGTCTTAACAGGTTCTTTCTGCTTACTATGAAGCAAAAAATACATATTTTTATTATGAACTAATAAAAGTTCATCGTCCACATCGTCGTCTGCGGCCGTCGTGTAGAAGTCAGACCGTTTAGATTGCTGAGTTATGGGTTCGACCCAATTCGAAGGAATGTTTATAATTAATTCATTTTCATTTCCCCGCACGGATAGACAAAGCAGTGTTGAGTTCCGCTATTCAACATGTAATATCACGAAGAGAGACAAAGTGTCTCAACATTTGATTCCATTTGTCTTTATTTACATATTTTTACACTTTATTGAAATATGACATAAATTACAATAACGATTCTCTTGGATAGACCAGGAGATTAGAATAGTTGAATATATGTTATTCATGTATTCAATTATTCTAATCTCTTGATTTTGAAAGACATTGAAATATTTAACACTAGAAATAATTGATGCTAATTGCACTTAAAACTTAAGTATATATCTATATTTAGTCTATTGCTATGAATTAATTATGTTTCTATATTTAGAAAATATGTTTTATAAAAAAAAAGAAACTAATGAAGCTATGTTAATAAATGTATAATTTAGTTTTTAATCATATTAATAGATAACTAAAAAGGCATCGAAAAGCTTTGAGCAAGTGTTTTCATGGTCTTCTATTCAATTAAATTGAGGTATGGGTATTCTACGCTACAATAATAAAAAAATGTAAGAAAACAAAAATGAAAGAATCTACATTTTAAATGTTTCTGAGAAATAAAAAAAAAACAAGTATTAAGATATGTAAAAGATTATTCATATTTCTAAATAATTTTCATTTAAAAAGTTAAAAAATATTATCTGTCTATTAATAATTACATATTGCTTAATATTCAAATAACTGTAATACTATCAGTAGCATTGATCAGGATCATCCTTGAGTTAATTATCAAAGCATTGTTTCAGTAAAGTAACATATTGATTATCTTTAACTATAATAGATTGAATTTACAGTTATCCTTTTACTAAGGAAATTATAACATTTATTTAGAAAAATATTGAAAATAATAAGTCAAAAACTGGTCAAATGCGAGTAGTACTCGCGCACAGAGACTTACGTACCAATTTCAGGATTATAGGTCAACTGTATAGTAGCAAAATAAGTATAACTTACTCAAGTTGACAAACTTAAGTATGCAGACATATGCACTCTTTTTTATGCAATGAACTGAAAATATATATTAGTAATTTTTTTTTAAAAGTTATAATATCAAAACGTTTTGCGTAACAAAGTGTTTTGATATTGTTTAATCAGAGCAGCAATTTGAAAATAATGCATCACCCAGAGTGGGATTTAAACCACAGCACAGTAATGCATTATTATTATCAAATCATAAATAATTTCTAAATTCCTGTAGATAATAAACACATAATAAGATGATATGATAAAGAAACAAAGAAAAAAATTGATATTCATGAAACTGTAACGGAAAGAATACATTATTCAGCACAATAAATTACTTATCACAAGATAATAAAATATTTATAATACATTCATATATTACATAGTTGCAACTTAAACAATGGTGTTTATTCTTTTAATGAATTATTTTACAATAATCCATGGTTATGAAGCCTTTTTATCTTAATGACTTACCAATTAACTGTCCCAGATCAAAGTAATTTGGTAATATGATATAGCAAAGGCATTGAAAGCAGTGCATTTCATTTTACTATTACATTACCCATCTACCTAGGCCTGCATCTATCTTTTGCCCCCCTGGGCAGATGTTTATCCCATTGAGTGTTAAGATATTAATTTTTTTATATTCTGCCATATTGCAGATATTAGTGTTGAATCATGGAACCTAGTGCCCGTTTCTGTTGTTCTATTATTCAACTAAATGGCAAACAAACACAACTATATATTACAGTCAGTCACTGTCTCTTAGCACAACAATATTCTAAATTTAAAAGTATTAAAAATAAAATCATACCAGCTTTCTTTTGCCGCTGAACTTGCTCCCTGTAGCACTTTGAACAATATCCTTGCCACTGTGGGTTGCCAAAGTAGTCACATCCATTTTTGCATTTCAAATTGCTCTGATCAAACCGTAGAGATGGCATCTTACTAGCAAAAATCATATATTTGTAAGACCTCTGAAGATTTGTTCCATACCACATTTTAAAAAATACACAGATATTTCAATTTATATCAATTTAACATGAAATATTTAAAGCTAGGTAAACTTTATAATTCGGCAATCAAAGAGTCTACTGTAATATGATTCAATAAGAACTTCAGCCCATCTTTGTTTAGAAAAGCAATTGAAACAGAGACCACATTGGATAGAAGGAAGTACTTTCATCGCAATACAAATATAATAACGGCAATCGTTCAACGAATCCATTCGTTATATAGAATCTTCTTATCGTAAATGTACTTGATCGAGGCTACGATAACTAACGAAATAATGTTAAAAATATTGTGAATAATTATAATCAACGTCATAGCTTACCTCCAATATATTTATCGATGAATAAAACACTGAATAACACACTAATTGTGTAATTTTGTAGAAATTTAGTTATTTATTTTGTTAACACAAGTAATTATAACACTATTCACAAGTTTAGCTGTCATAAATATTTTTCTGTATTATGACAGACGAACGTCATATGAACTTTCATATGGCAAAGGCTTTAAAGCTAAGGGCACAAGTCAACAAATATATCAGTTTTTATTAACAAAATAAATGATAGATAAATACGATACTGGAAGGAGAAACTCAATTAAAATTTAATTAAAAGAAATTATTTTATTTATTTTATATATTTCAATTCTAAATCAACAAAATTAACAAAGATTTTTTTTTTATATATTACATTTTTAACGCTTAGTTTTTCATTTCCATACTTGGCGCATTTTTCGAAATGTTAAATTTATTCTTGATCCCAAAATTTTCTTACGAATTGGCAAACTGTGATACCATATTTCATTTGTTGGCGGATTCATTAATAATACACTCCCATGTTCCAATTTAATTGTAACTGTAATAATATGACAAAATACGACAATTAAAAAAAAAGAAAACTTTTCTTAAAACCCTAATCCTTATTTATTAACATTATTTATGAACTATAAACATATAATTAAATAACTTGTAACCGTGACAACGGAAGTCTAAACAATAAATGTAGTATACAAAAATAACTGCATTTTACACGCAAGTAAAAATGGAATACGTACAAATATCTGATGGGCAATATACTAAGACTATATACACGATGGTATGTATATAATTAACATTAATAACATTTATCTTCTTGTGTCCCGCACCACAGCGGGGTAGGTACATTCTTTATATTATTAAACCTATTCTATACTATTCATTATGATGCAAATTTTAATAAAAACATTTACTGTCTACATCTTAAAAAATGCTTCCAAGATAATTAACATAAAGATAAAACTAAAAAAATACTCAAAAATATTATTCAAAACCTTCAAAATTACAGGATAAGCGTGTCTAGTAAGTAATTTGCATATAATCATCATTAAGTCTTTCTACATATTCCGTAACATATAAAAATAACATTATTTTTATTTAATTACCAAAAAAAATGAATAAGCTTACTTTTTAAAATTATCTATAGGTGATTGATCCTCTAAGTGTCATCACTATAATATTGTGTAATATTATTTCCTATTTACTGTTTTCGTTGGTATCAATTGACCCAGCCCTTAAGCCGCCCAACCCACGCGGAAATATTCGCAAATTTTTTGATAAACGAAAGTATCATTCGTCAGTAAGTGCCACTGTATGATAGCGAATTGCGCAGGACATTCGTATAACGATGATCGAAGATTAGATTAACGAACCATAAAATGCTTATATTGCGAACCTAGTATATTTTAATATATAGGTACCTATATACCTACTTTTACTTATATTATTTAGTTGTTTTTTTTTAGTTTTTGAGATGACAAAGTGTTGTAATTGAAAAGATCTGTGAGAAGTTAATTATAATGGTGCAGGTCGATAATTTCAATGTTTAAGTTTATTCGAGTTTATGATTTGGTCGGACAAAGGACGGCACTTGTTTCTGCTGGTCATCCTCAGTTAGCTCGGGCCTTTTGAATATGTAGCGTATTACAGCTTATAATACAATTTATTTAGCGGAGCTGCAAATAACAACTAGTTTTACGTATAAATTATAAAACACTGTACGTATTTACTATAATAAAATATTGTTAAATATTTATTTATTATCCCAATTAATATCGTATCACCACGAGTGACGATCGTCGCCGTGGCTATCGTCACTCATGGTGTAAGTGTAACTCATTTTTAAAATAAGTACTGATTTGATTAAAACAAAACACTTAAGTCCACTCTGCAATTCTAATGGTTAGAATGTGAAGGGTCGTTGGTATACTTTGTAGTTTAGAATTTTAATATAATAAGAAAGGGAAATCTGGTTGTGCCATTAGTTACGTATTTTTTTTTCGGAATAAACTGTCATTTTGACCTATTTTTACAGTTCTATAATGTATATCATAAACGTGTGAGCTACAAGTATTGAAAATGTATTAACAATATAATCATATCACACCGGCGGCGATCGCTTATTGTTCTCTTTAAGACCTACTTTATTCAAATAATCTGCATAGATAGAACGATTGTAATAAAGGACTAAGCTATACTAAATATTTTATTAACATTTTTAAGTAAGCATTTGGAGGTAACATTTGCCTTATTAACCTATCTTATCTTTACAGATAAAAGAATCTAGATATGAAGATGCTATTAAAGCTTTGAACGATGCTATCAATTTTAACCCTAACAGAGCTGGACTTTCCTTAATAGGATATTGTTACTTCAGAACTCAATCGTTTGTAGAAGCAGCTAATTGCTATGAACAGTTATCAGCCATGCATCCAGATGTACCAGAGTATAAACTTTACTTTGCGCAAGCTTTGTATGAAGCCTCCATGTTTGATGATGCTTACAAAATAACAACTCAGGTTTCGGCACCAGAATTGGAAAGTAAGGTGACTAAATTACAATCGGCAATTAAATATGGGGAAGAAGACACAGCAACGGCTAGGAGTCTCGTCGAATCTTACCCTCAAGACGATCCTGATAAAGACATTAACTTAGGTTGTTTGTTGTTTAAAGAAAACCAATACGAAGAAGCTTTACAAAAATTTTCAAGAAGTCTTAATATATTGGGATTTAATGCACATTTACATTATAATGTAGCCCTTTGTTACTTTAAACTTAAAGAATATCCTCAAGCCCTTAAGCATATAACGTTAGTGATTGAAAAAGGAATCCGCGATCATCCTGAACTAGCAGTTGGAATGCAAGCTGAAACTTCTGAAGTGAAATCTGTAGGCAATACTTTGACTCTACATGAAACTGCTTTAACAGAAGTCTTCAATTTAAAAGCTGCGATAGAATATCAGTTGAAAAATATTGAGGCGGCAAGAGAAGCTCTGTCTGACATGCCTCCCCGACATGAGCATGAACTCGACGCTATCACATTACACAACTTAGCACTTACATCTATCGACGTTAAACCAACGGACGGTTTCGAGAAACTCCACTTCTTACTACAACAAGATCCGTTCCCACCGGAAACTTTTGCAAATTTACTCCTTCTATACTGCAAGTTTGAGTACTATGATCTTGCTGCAGATATTTTGGCTGAAAATGCGCAGTTAACATATAAATATTTGACACCGTACCTTTACGATTTCTTAGATGCAATAATAACTAGCCAGACGTCACCTGAAGAAGCTTTTCAAAAATATGAAGACATTGCTTCGAAACATGCAGAGCAACTGAGAAAACTTACAAAAGTTGTGCAAGAGAGTCGATCACAAGGTGACAATGATCAAGTTAAGAAGGCTGTAGTTGAATATGAAGAGGCCTTGGAAAGGTATATTCCTGTTATCATGGCACAAGCTAAAATTTATTGGGACATGGAAAATTATGGACAAGTAGAAAAGATATTTCGGAAATCTGTCGAATTCTGCAACGAATCTGATGTGTGGCGCCTAAATGTAGCCCATGTTTTGTTCATGCAAGAAAATAAGTATAAAGAAGCAGCAAGTTTTTACGAACCAATCGTAAAGAAACAGTATGACAATATCTTGGACGTTAGTGCAGTTGTTTTAGCTAATTTGTGCGTCTCCTATATAATGACTTCTCAAAACGAAGAAGCTGAAGATATCATGAGGAAAATTGAAAAGGAAGAAGAGCAGCAAATATTTGAAGATCCTCATAAAAAGTTTTACCACTTATGTATCGTGAATTTAGTTATAGGGACACTTTACTGTGCTAAGGGTAATTATGAATTCGGCATATCCAGAGTGATAAAATCATTGGAACCATTCAATAAGCGACTTGGTACCGACACTTGGTTTTACGCAAAGAGGTGTTTTTTGTCTTTCTTGGAGAATCTTGCCAAGCATCTTATAGTGGTTAAAGATAATACTATAAAAGATTGCCTGCAGTTCCTTGAAGGATGTGAGACATATGGCAGAAAAGTAAGCACAGTCATAGAAACACCGTTCCAAGAGGAGGACGCCAATAATAAAGCGAAGCAAACCGTTACGTACGAAGCCAGACTTTTACGTTATATGTTTTTTAAATTACGCAGCATTGATAATTCTGTAACAATAAATAAGTATGAAGATTTAAAATAAAATACTTACTTGGAGGTATATCCTTTTTATTAGGTCCAGGTTTCCTGGCATCCTTGTGTTTAATGATGAAAGGTCTCTCTGCGCCAAAAGATATAGAAGCGATTGGGAAATTTGGATCTAATTCACGCTCATTATCTCTATGTTCCCCCATATGATCATTACCATTTCTATATCTAAAATTATTAGTCATTGCAAAATGATAATGTAATGTAATTCTTAGCAATAGTCATCACAAGTACAATAGATAAAATACAAATATATACTTACTTATTTACTAAAACAAAATCGTACTTAATGCCTTTAAGCCTAAATAAAAAATTTCGCAACTCCAAAACAGGTATAGGCCACGGGAGAGCCGGTACTGTTATTCCTGAGTAAGTATATGTGATACCAGGATCACCATACGCTACTTGTTGACGAGGAAGCGGATAAACTTTGCCAAATACCCTAAAATTGTATAAATCAAATTTTGATAAATTGTTAACTAGCTATAATATATTATACTGTCTTCACTCATCCTTAGAATTAAAAAGCAGTAGCTACTTCAGTTTCCATTCTCCCCTTCTCAAATATTTCGTATTTTAGACATTGCGTGTTAGTCAAAACTAGACTGAAGCAGAAAAAAGAAATAGAATAATAATTATTAATAATAACAAAAATCAAGTTAACCCACTGTTAAGTTAAATTATAATAATTATATAAAGCACAATAGTGTCCAGTCTGCACGTATTATTTAAAAATAAATATATGAAAATGAGGGGAAAGAAAATAATTAATTATAATCTGTAAACTGGGCATCGGTTTCCCACCTTCCGCTGAATTCTAGACATGGCATTGGATAGTGTTCAGTGGCGAACCTCAACGCCAGCGCATTAACTTGTAACCAGGACCAGGAAATATAATATATATAAATATATTAATATTTCACTTCCTCGAGTGGGGATTGAACCATTAACCTGCCGTGTGCCAGAGCACAAGCAGTGCAGGTTAGTTGTTTTTTACTATCACAAGATATGTTAATATGAAAAATAAACACTTTATTTTGGTCAAATCTCCTGTGAAATATTGTAAAGTTTCTTCAAGCTCTTTTAATATAGTGCTCGCAATAGTTTTGGGGATAGGAACAGCATATTCAATATCAAGATCCTTATTCTTTATATGCTGCCATGATAAAGAACTTAAATCTACTGCTAATAAATCTTCCGTCATATTTCATTCATCCTAGAAGCAAAAATTAATATAAATAATGTTTAAATACATATGTAGAAAACGTTACCGATTAATATTTATAAATAAGCATATAATAAAAATGGCAACATTAATAAAAACTGTTCAAATAAGTGTCAATTTATATAATTCATCGAAAAAAATATATGATAATGAAAAAATAACTATAACAAGATGCTGTAACATGATGTTAGAACTCTAAATAGTAAAAAAAGGCTGATAACTAACCTTATTGTTCCATTTATTTACGTAAATAAAACTAACATTTACTTGACAAATATTTATTGTTATGACATTCACACCTAAATGTTACCAACTATTAATAATACTGTATGAAATAAAAAAATAAGATAAATACACATTTTTTTTCCAAAAACTGAGGATTTTTTTTTTCAATTACTCAGCTATAGCTAAAGGTTTTGGTCGATATAAATCTAAATAATTATAATTTTGAAGAAACTGCTGAAATGCTCGTGATTCTGTTAAAAATCGATGACTTGAATTGAAGCACGGTGAACTTTGATTCGGAAAATTTACTGTTCTATCAGCATTCAAAAAGTCTTTATTGCTGTAACAAATTACATTAATTGCTAAAAATCAATTTAAATTAATTAAAACATGAGTCATTCACTGACCACTTGATAGCTAGCAAAGATTTAAGGAATATTTCGGACATAAGTTCTTAAGATAAATACTTACTTGGAAAATTCCAACAAACATTCTTTATCGTAATAAACTGAATACTCTCTTATTCTTCTGATGGAGTCACCTTTATTAAAGCTATTATCATATTCGTATAACTTTTCAATAATACCGGCATTATCTTTAACCGTCCACACACATTCACGAGAAAAACTTTTGTGTTCTGGAGCTTTTTTTGTTAATGAAATAACATATTGTTCATCTAACATTTCGGATACATCAATAGAATTCTGTAGTTCGTTCACCAGATTACTTGAAGGATCTTGATTACAAGGTGTATTTACAAAACTTTGCAATTGATTGAGATTAGATTTCTGAACAAATTGATTAATTTCCTGCTTTACATCTGAGTTTAGTAAATTATTTTTAGTTTCAACGATAATTTGACTACAAAAATTCTTTAGGTCGCGATTTTTTGATAACCAAATTTTATTCACTAATTTAACGAGATTCCGTTCAGCCTCTTCTTTTTCTTTTGCAAGTTTCCTTACACGTGATTTTAGGAATATATTTTCTTGACATGCTATAAGGTATAATTGTTGGAAACTTATGTACTTTGATCTGTTTTCTTTTACTTGTTTGTGGGAATCGTCGACGTATTGATTTAATCTGCTCTTTGCCATTGTTTCTAATTGATATTTTGTTTTCATATATTTAGTTTCTTCTAACGCAGCAATAAGAAGTCGAGCTAAGTTTTTACGCTCCTGATTTAATATTTTCAACTTATTCATAAGCTCAAAATTGATATTTGGATGTGGAAATAAAGGTGATTCACAAAACGAATAAATCATTTTCATAAGTTTAGCTTTTATCAATTTTCCAAGTTTAACACCTTTAAGTCTGGCAGCATTAACATAAATCGCGGTATTTTTAAAAATATCAGCTTTTCTATAGTGCTCAAGAAATTTCATTACATTTAAATGTTTTATTTTCTTTACAGGGTATAATATGATATCATATTTTTTATTTATTATGGAAAGCATACAAGCACCAGTTAAGAACATTAAAGAATGGAAATAGATACTATTGATTGAGCTCTCTTTAGGAAATCTCAATTTTGTCTTGTTATTGATAAATTCTTTTTGAAAGGTTACATTTAATTTAGTGTTATAGAAAGGAACTGTATAAGATTGTTTGTTCATTTCTGAAATATTACGATTTGTCAAGTTATTAGTAATTATAGTTTTCAAACAAAAACACACATAGAGAAAAACAGCATTACCTGAAATCTGTGTACTTGTTTTAAAGTAATCTACTGAACATAATAATATCCACATGGCAAGAGCCATACAAAAAAGCCATTTTAAAGCAATATACATTATTCTATTAAAAAACAATCTACAAATATAATTTTATAAAGTTTGGGGTAATATATACAATAATTTTTATAGCCTTCTATCTAGAGCAATATATAAATTTGTAAAAATATATGACATCCTGTCATGTTACAAGATTTTCTAATATTTACAAATGTCATTAATTTTTAATAGAGAAGGTACATTATAAACCTCTTTTATAACTCTATGGGTACTTCAATAAAAAATATCCCCTAGTAATAAGACACTAACATGTTTCTAGAAATTTTCAATATATGCGCATACTAAGAGAAATATAGACATAAAAATAAGAACAAAATTTATTTAAGGCTTGTAATAAAAGTAAAGAAAATAGTGAGACCCATTCATTTTGTGCTTCAAAGTCCTCCATTCAATTGATTCATACATTTATTCAATACTACCTAATTACTACATAATTTATTAATTTCTATTAGACTGTGCCGCAAATCTTTAACCTTAATCTTATTGTTCCCATCTTTTTAAGGAAAACTTTTCAATTCAAAATATTTGCTCTTTTAAATAACAGATAAATACTAATCGAGGTGTCACATATTTTAAGTTAAAAATAAACACAATATTATTTAGAATCTTTAATTTTAAATAATTTTCTAAATTTTACTTGTATTGATAAGCCTAATAATGTCCAATTCTTTTTGTACCACTCCTTATTGTAGCTGAGGTGCGTTTTCCAATTCTTGTCTAAAAAGGCTTTGTAAAACACACTCATTTCATCTGCTGTAAGACTTGATTTACCTTCTGGTAAATTATTTTTTAAATATGCTTCTCTTTCCTGGAATAATATGAAAAAAGTTAATAGTTTTGAGCAGGGAATATGGACAAATTTAATAGTTTCTCAACTATAAATATGTTTTATTCAATCATATGGTTATATATATATTAGTATTGGAATTTGGAAAATAAATTTTAGAAGAGATTTAGTGTATTGAACACATTACAGAATACCTTGGTCAAGTATTTAAAATAACAAGTTTCTTTAGAGTATTCTTTGAACACCAAAACTTATTTAATCAATATAGTGAAAGCAGTTAACCTCATATTGTTTTAATAGCAATTTTGAACATATCGACGAAGAAAAGCGATCTTGTCGTATTTCAAAAGAGCCTCAAAAACGCTTTCCGGCGTCGAATTATACATATTTAGGTAAACAACAATTTTGTCTATTAAGTAATAGGTAAACTGAAAATGTAATTTTTTTGTGAATAATTATATATTTATGCATTTATTCATTTTCTGTGAATAACAGTACCTACTATACTTTTGAATAAGAAAAATACAGTATGTCATTACATAAAACTACCTTAAAGAATCTTGAGTTATGTTGGGTCCAGAATTTTTGGTTCCATTCTTGTACTTCATTCCTTAATATTCTATACTTTTTTTCCAAGTTAGTCTCATCTTTGGGTTTCTTAAAAATAATTTTTCGTAGGTTAGACACTGGGTCAGGTGGACCGATCATATCACTTGATATTTTAGTTGGACTTGGAGCTTGAATAGATTTAGTTTCATTTAATGTACTTGTATATCTTAGTAATATTACAGGCCTAAAGAACTTATTTATATTATTTAATAACATGATATATAAAGGAAATATATCTACATTTTTAAACGCATTCGTAATATCGATTTCGATAATCTTAATATTTGATAATAAATGACAATGTCAAAAGCAGATGTTATAAATGGATTATATTAAATATATTTTGGGTGAGAATGGATACGGAAAAAATTAATTTCAAAATATTTTAGTTTTGTTGACGTTTGTGTTGTGAAATTAAAATACATTATTGATTAATTTTCAATAATGTATTTTAATTTTTTGTTGTTTTTTCTATACACACATTTCTTTTATTTATACTGAACGTTCCTAACGGAACACAGATAATGAATGTAATGTGCTTGTCAAATTTTCTTTCAGTGCCGAATTATGTAAAAGTGGTTAATTATCACTTTCGTCGTGAATAAATTCTATTTATTGATATTTATATATTTTAATTAATAGTTAACATTTATTAACAATGGCGAAAGGGAAGAAAGACGATATCGAAGACGAATATTCCGCTAAGTTAGACATGTGTCTAACCGATGGAATTATTAAAACAGGTAGCCTTTTTATTATTTAAAAGCTAACAGTGTAAAAATATATTTTAGGCCTTAAAATTGCTAAATGTTTAAGACAAACATCATTATCATTAACAATATACAACACAAAATTAAGTAAATCGTTAGATTTCGTTCAATGTTTTTGTCTTAGTTTGTAACTTAAATACCATTAATTATTTGATGACTGAAGTTTAAATATTTTTATAATTTGCTCCGCTTTTTCCTCTTAATTACGTTTCTTCTAAAAATTTATTTCAGGTAGTGGTATAGCACTGGGAACCCTGTCTTCTGTATTGTTTTTGGGCAGACGGAGATGGCCTATCATTGCTGGCATGGGTATTGGCATAGGTTTAGCATATGCTAATTGCGAATATGAATTGAATCCTAAGAAAAAAAGCCCTGCATAATAATATTTGAAATACTGCAATACCAGGTAACTTCAATATATACTTTTTCTAGCTTTATTTTGTTCTGTGTGTAGCTGGGAATGCAGAGGGAACCTTGTTGTGTTACGACACTGCGTTCTTCACTTTTTGCCAAATTCTGGAGGCATTGAGTGTTGGGTGGCATAACTCAATGCCGCAAGTAGTAGTTTATCCTTATCTATTTATGTATAATATACATAAAAAAAATTGATGTGTGTAAATAGTATGTACAATATATAAACCTTAACCATATAATGTGTAAGCTTATAATATATTGGTATTTTTATTTTATACAATGTATTTATTATAGTAAATGAATTTGCACTTGTATCACTTTTTTTCCTTACAACTAGTGCATTATTTACTAAAGATTGCCTTTTAAACATTGCTTGATGCAATTTGCATACATCATTATTTTTATATATTTGTTTTTTGTTTATATTTTCCTTTGTGTACTATTCTATTCTGTAATTTTGGAAAATTAGATTATTGTGTGTTGAGCGATGGAACTCAATGTCAATGAATTTAAATATAATCATTCCCCACTGAGTGGAAATTAAATCTACAACCATTATGTACAATCAGGCACTGTCCTATTGTAACTGGATGGTCTTTCTGAACAAATTGTAACTACAAAGTCATATAAATCTTTTTCAGATAAGAACATGAAGATATGCAATCATGACCAGTCCACAGTGCATTCTATTAAAGAATTGTAGATTATGTGTTAGAAAGTACTGTAATTTTGTTTTATTGTACAAATAATTATTAATTATTATTTAGTTTTTGTAAGTTTTATTACACCCCTTTCATCTTACAAGTTGAGGCCAACTATGGTGCAGAGACAAAAAGAGTGCCTGTAAAAGCAACTGGTTGTGGGTGCAATCCCCACTCAAGGAAATGAAACATTTAATTAAATTTATATTTCCATTTCTTCAAGCTTGTGTCAAGGCAAAGCGCGGCGTTCCGCCACTTAACATGCAAGACCTTTAGAATTGGCGGAAAGTGGGGAACAGTGTTCCTTTTGCCTACTCTATTTGAATGGGATACAGCGTGAAGCTGGATAATACAAGCAATGATGTTGTCCATTGCCAGACACTTGGCATGATTTCAATCTTCTGCCAGGCACATCCAAATTAATAAATTACAAGCACCTACAAATGTAATATATTAAAGTTAGAAATATTAATAACAAGAATAATTTGGACATGTGTAATAAATATTACTTGCTCCTAACACGTTTGTAGATGCTTATAGGATTTGGGGATGTCTGGCAATGAATGAAGAACATCATTTCTAATATTATTACTGAGAAAATGTTAAAAAATTAAGTTTTATAATTTAAGGCAAGCTAGGTACTATTTTTAATTAACGCCAGGAGACATTATAACATTTAACCAAATAAACTCTTCAGCTTCATAATATTAAGTATACAATTGAAATTAAACAAGAAAATCAAAGAACAAGTTTTAATATTGTACAAATTTATACTGGAATAAAGATCAAGAAATTGGATTTAGTGTATCTTAAAAGTAGAAAATAACAATACAATTCAATATGAAATATGAAGATGACAATTTTTTAAACAACCCATTCACAGACACCCAAAGAAAATTGTACTAACATTAATTAATATATAAACTTTAAATAAATAATATAGATAGACATTTAAAGTTTATTTTAATTATTCTGGTTGAATATAATAAATTTTTACCAATAGTTATATTGTAACCATTTTAAAAAAGCTTTTGCTTTTGGGCCTTCATTTAAAATGCAAAATAATCTTAAATTAAAATATTATATAACATATAGGAAAAAACATTTATTTATTAATACATATTTTAAAAAACACTGACAATGAAGCAACAGCATCATATCAAGGCATAATACACGATTGTCTTTTTAACAGTTTTCACCACAGACTCAAATTATTTAGCAAGATTGAAGAATACACCATATACTATCAACATTTAATCTATATGTGTATAAACAGAGAGTGGTAAAAACCCTATATATTTTGATATTAAATATGTCAATAAAAGAATTGATATTTAAGTTAACAATTTCTTTTAATTATATAAGAATGTATGAAAAATGATCTAACATTTAAAATATTTTCAACTGCTTTGTATTGGTTTTAATAGAAATGATGTATGGTGCATGATAAACCATTGTATATAAACAACAAGTTAAAAAAGAATTTACTTGAAATATTTCCGTAATAGCCAAATATTGCCATGCATTATGTTATACATTAAAATAGCGATAATTGAAATTGATCTACAAAACCTAACCTAACCTTACACCTGCTATCATGCATACTTTTATTAACAGTAAAACAAAAAAAACAATATATAAAGTATAGGATATGACACATTCTAAGTGTCTTAAGAAAATATAAAAATCTAACAAACTCTTCAATAACTGAGTGAATAGAAATTTGTTATTTAAATATTAGTTGAAATAAATATAAAAATACTCAGATTCCACAGCTTATAAAATATTGATATCACATAAAATGGCTACTATAAACTGTTTTAACATAATAAATGTTATATATTTTGTACTATTACAATTTACAATATTAGTTTAATAATTTCACAACATTAAGCAGGCATTTAAAAATGTATGTATGGCAACACTGACATGAACTTACTCGGAGAATATTTTTTTAAATAGAATAACTAATATTTACAAAGGATATTATTTATAGAAAAAAATTAAGTGGCAAGATCAAATTAATTAGTATCTTATTATATCTTACTTCTAAATAAGGTTAGAAGGATATAAGATAAAATATACGACAAAGATCTTGCTACTTAATGGCAACAAAAAGGCACCATCACAATTTTAACTACTTAACTAAACAATAGACAATATAGAATGCAATATTATACATGAAAAATACATTTCATTACTCTATAACATTACTTAATAAATAAAAAAAACTAAACCTGCAATAAATTCTTTTTTTAATTTCTAGAGAAAATCCAATGGTTATGCATATAATTAGGATAAAAAACATTTACTAATTTGTGACTTTAAAGCAATTTAATCAAAAATCGCAAGTAAAAAATAAAATATGACTTATCTAAAAAAACAACGACTTAATACACATCCTAAATTGTCCATGTTATAAAAAATAATTCAACTTCACATTTGGTAACGTAGTGACTAGTAAAACAACAAATTGCTCAACATATCAAACAACATTTGTATACAGTTTGGTCTATTAGCTGGGACTGCCATGAAGTGGGACTGTCTGAAAATTTGCCCCACATTCACTCGGAAAAAATAATCAAAAGTTAAAAACATTCTAAAATCAAATCTGCGCAGCCATCTACAACTTCAGGGCGGCCAAGATAAGTCGACCGTACTGTACATAAACGCTCAAACAATCAACAAATTTATTCTTTATCAATACAAAAACGTACGTATAAAATATTTTAATTCTCTTAAAATGGTGGCAGACATTTGAAAAGATGCTATATATAAAATTTGGGGCCCATTTTAAAAACTACAATATTGAATATATTAAGCTAGTTTATAGATTATTGTAAATTAAATACAAATAACAACGAATTCATTTAAAATTTAATATAAATACCTTGGTATTCTTATTAAAGCCTCTACTTCCAATACTTTTCCGACAATCTGCCAGTTTTTCATTATTACAAAGTAATATTATGAAATGAAATACCAAATTTTAGACATTAATACAATTACAGTTTTGAAATATAATAATAAATTTAAAATGTTAAAATATCGCAATTTTAGAGCTTACAGAACAATATGAAGCGGCAATCTAAGAATAAAGTAAAAGTTAAATACGTAATTTTATAATATTCTGATTCACCATAGACATTTGGAAGTAAACAATAAAGTACTACTTACATTTTTTTATTTTATTTAAGTGCATTAACTTGTCGCAATAATTCATTCGATAAATATTCTTTGAAATCGTCCGTAAAAAGTCAAACAATTTTTATTCATGTTCTTATTTGAAACCTTCGACTGCAGTCAACACAAAACACGGATATAACAACTCTTTAACTCGGGTAACGACTATATCGGATACGGTCATGAACGACACTTTCTCTTACTACATATTAGTATCCGAGTATCCTGTGGAAACCAAATATTATAGCTTATCTGATAACTAAGGTTGTCCAGAACTTTATTAGCCAGTGGTGAAATCTACATTTTAAGAAGTTTAATTAAAAATGTTTAAAAATCGTGAAAAACAAAGATATTATTATTGAAAAATGTTATTTAATTTAGATTTTATTAATTACTTAGTCTATTGTCCCAAATGTATATGGCAGACCATTGTTATTATTGTCGTATCATATATGGTGCATGTAATACTGTAGATATAATAACACTAGCGGTGAACTTTGTGAACTATTTGTTAACTACCTCTTACAAAGATGTGAATATTTTATTAATTTTACTGGATACGGGCACAAAATTTACGGTAAAAACAGTACGGTCGACGAGTCGTGGTCAATAAGTCTTGGTTAGCCTTCTACAGCTAACTACAAGGCGGCCACGACTCGTCTACCGTACTGTGTTTATAATTCTAAAAAAATATGCCGTCAAAAATTTTACAAGTGTGATAATAAGGTGTTACATCATTTATAGTCTGTAATAGTCGTTGTAGGAATATTATAGATAAAAAAAATACAGGACATTAAATTACAACTACTGTGCCACTAATCCAGTGAAAATATTAATTATAATCTACCTTATCTACATGCTAAGCGTCTACGTGAGACTATCAGTTCAACTATTTAATACGATAGGCACCATAATCTATATTATTTGACATTTATTGTATAATATTTAATTATAAATAGAAATTAGGTAAGATGTTTCCTGTTGTCTCTTAATTTGTTTTAAAACGGTTTAATTTAATTAAATATATCAATGATTAATAATTTTCATAAAGACTAGAGATATGCTATTTTATATTTTATGAACATACATAATTAAATATTATATCAACAGATGCAAAACGAACCTATCACTTAAGTGGTCGAGAAAATTCTTAATATATCCAGGCAGTATATTGTTAACATATATGTATGTAGACAAAAGTGACTGATTTTTTTTTAATTACAGCTAAATTTAATAATTTAATACACATAATCTAAAACAACAAAACAAATACATAAATACAACATTCCAGAGCACTTATTTATGCTGTTTTTTTATTTATTTTTACATAAAATACAAAAAAACATCGCTATTTCATTGCTTAAAGATGTAAATTTGCATACAAAATGGTAGCTCAAGTACAAAATCCCCATAAAAACACTCGGGGATGCCTTTAATATTGCAAAAATACTTTCAAATAAGGCTAAGATCGGACATCTTACAGTCCACACAAAAAGCCATTGGCTGAATAAAGGAAAAAAACCGATACATTTAAACATTTGTTCATTTCGACGTCATATCGGGCCAGTAGTTCACGTAGTATCTGTGAGTGCTCCCTTCGAACAATCTGTCTAGCCAGTTTTCAAGGCCGTCTAAGAGATTTTCTGTAAAAAAAAACAATATGAATCTTGTTAAGAACTAATAACACCGATATCAATTAAAAATATAATTAATCTATCTATAAATATAATGATACATGAAGTAAAAACTTTGTACTCCTTTTTACCTAAACTGTACTGTTGGAGGAGTGTGAAATTTGGCACAATTGTTATGTTGCCGTAGCGTACATACATATATGCATGTACATGTGCGTCCGTACCTATGTGGGAGTATGTATGTATACAAAAGGATGTAAGCCACGTTATACCTTCAAGCAGCAGCTTGGGCTCGAGGCGGTCATCATCAGAAGAGTCGGGGTCGGTGGTGAAGCCAATAAAGGCGCCAGCTTCAGGATCAGCTGCGCGCCCTCCTAGAGATACTGTCATACGGCTCATACGCTAAAAAACGGAAATAATGATAATACTAAGGGCCAGTTTCGCCGATTATGAATAAAGTTTCAAATAGTAACCTAATAATTAATGCTATCTCCTAGACAAAAGATTAAAAACAAAAATCATATATTTTCAAGAATGATTTTCTCATTAATGAACCATAATAGTAGGTCACAATTCATACGATTTGTTATACTGTTAAATTACAAATAAGTATGTAAAAAAGAAATGTATGTGTCAAATGTGTATCTATTAGGTATTGCTATTCGAGACCTGTGAAACCAAAAATTATAGTTTGTCCGACAGATAAAGCTGTCCGGGACTTCATCAGCCAGTGGTGATTCTAGCCTTAAGTTATAAATACGACATTTTTGAGAATGTAGTTGGTTCCACTAACGCAAAAACTACTCAAAGAATTAAAATAACACAGGCAACAATTTATGTAAACACTGCATAACAAAAAATCAAACCATCAATGAACAATTTTACTAGAGAAGAAATTATTTTCTATTTTTGCTTTAGTAACAACACATGGCAGTTAGATCCGCCACTCAATAACAGGGTGATGCATGGGAAAGGGAGTGTCTAAACGTTTGGTACAGAACACAACAAACAAATATAACCTTAAATACACATCCACCTATGAGTGACTCATTACTCAAATAGAGGAATAAAAACGAAGCCCGCCAGCCAACACAGTCAATTTATAAGGGCTGGCATCTGGCACCTCACCTTATGCGGCTTTGCAGTGGACTCGGGGTGCTTCGCATGGTATATGCAGAAGTACTTGCGGTGTGGGTTGAGCGCGAGCACTGTGCCAACGCAGTTGCGAGCGTTGACGCGCAACTCGCAGCCGCCAAGTGACAGCTGCAGCACGCGCTGGAACCACGCCACGTTGCGCTCAACGCACAGGTAAGCGAACACCAGAGTCTTGTTCCTGGTCGAGGGGAACAAGCGGAAAGACCTTTATTAGACCAATGATAATCTGAGAGTGATATCATTCACTGTGGGCCTGGGCCCAAGTCGTGACCCAGGGGCACAAAGTGTGAATGTAAAACCGGTTCGATCCCCAAATACATATTTCCATTTCTAGTGTAGAGACAAAGCGCAGTGTTGAGTTCTGCCATTCAACACGCAATGCCTCTAGAATCTGCAGAAAGTGGGGAATGGAGTGCCTTAACAATAGGTTCCCTCTGCCTACCCTGCTGTGTGCGGGACTGCTTAACAGTTAGTTACTCTTCAAAGATAAAATTACAAATTTATTTAAGCATTTTTAACGATTTTTTTGTAAATTATGTTTACTTTCAATAAATATATATTTAAAAGAAGTGAAACTAAATAATTTATATCATTATTATTATACTATATAAATTTAATTTATACTAATAGTGTACATACTTGCGATAAGGCCACACAATCTTATGGAATTTCGATAACAGCTGCACGCGACTCTGCATGTCCACCAATAGGACTATAGTGCGACATCCGGGTTTCTGCAATCTTTTGAAAAATAGAAATATTTTAATAATTATTAATTTCATACTTCATTAGATTCCATAATCAACATTAATCAAACTTTCTTACATAAGTATTAGATATAATTTTAAAAAAAGAATCGAAAACACATAGAAGAGTTAAGTTTTTTCTTTACTTGGAGATTCAAAGTAACACTTATTAAATTTAAATCTATTATTATATATTTATAAAAATATCATATTTCTATCCCTTACCTGACCAATCCATTATATTTCTCAGTTCGCAATTCATGTAGTCTCATCTCGGGTTGTGGCTCATTATTGTTCCGTTTGGTACCATTTTGCCGTCGCCTTTCTTCTTTCTGTCGTTGTACTGATTCTTCTTCTATACGTCTGTTATAATAGAATTTTAGAATATTTCTTAAAAAAATAAGATCGCACGATGAGTGCATTTCCGCCTAAAATACTATAGGACCAAATCAGTTTATAATGACTCACTCATCTAAATCCAACTGTACGTTCTGTACACAGAAATATACTTGCCTGCATACATAAGCACAAACATTGACCTAAGTGTTTACCTACATCACACACACATCCCACATTCACTCAAGTGCATACGCACCTAAGATTTTATGGAGTTTCGTAATCGTAGCCAATAATAAAATATTAACCATAATCTAATATACACTCACATGAGATACGCCATAAAGTATCCAGCGGCGAGCACGAGCGCGACCGTCGCGAGCACCGAGAGCGCGGACAGCGCGTGGTGCGTGCGCAGGGCGGCCGCGGCGCGCTCCGCCCACTCGCACGCGCGCAGTATGACCCGCCACGCCGCGCCCGCAGCAGCCTCATCTGCTAATTCCTAGGAAGAAATTTTGCAGAGAGAATATAATATTAAGAAACTGAAGAAACTGTCCGATTGTAAGAATGGAGCTCTACTATCGCGTCTACTTATTGACTTAATGAAAAATTGATTTGATTGTTTTAATACTTAATGTTTTTTATGCTTGCAATTTCTATAACTTTTAAAAAGAAATTAAAATTAAGTTACAAGGTAAGGCAAGACACACAACTGTTCTATACATAATGATTGGTTCTGCCTCTGCATCATGACTGGCCTCTTTCTTTGCGCCATTACTACACCAGTCAAGGCACAGCAACATAAGTGTGTGACTGTAGACACAACAGATTGTGGGTTCCATTCCCATCTGAGGAAAAGAAATATTTTCTAAAGGTGATAAAAAATATATAAATGTACACAAAAACATACCTGTATCCGAGTCTCATAAGCAACAACCTCTGTAGGCTTCAGCAGTCTCTTCACCAACTCCTCTAAAGCTCGTTTAGTCTCATTCAATCGCTCGTGGTACTTAAGTGTCTCCTCTCTCCCCTCTCTCTCGTCTTCGGGACAGTGGCTGCATGTAGGCCAGGTCTCGTTGAGCCACTCGTATTGAATTCTAGAAGTTTCTCGCCTCCATATTACCACTATACGGTGTTCTAGTGTTGATGTGTCTATGCCTAGAAATTTATTGACATTTAAGTTTACACAGCCCATACACAGCAGGGTAGGCAAGGAGAACCTAGTGTTAAGACACTCTGTTTTCCAC
This sequence comes from Heliconius aoede, assembly GCA_037355905.1. NCBI lineage: Eukaryota > Metazoa > Arthropoda > Insecta > Lepidoptera > Nymphalidae > Heliconius > Heliconius aoede. The sequence goes on along the minus strand of JBAIZZ010000358.1, from coordinate 223,691 downwards.
TTTCCGCCGAATTCTGAATGCATTGTGTGTTGCGTGGCGGACCTCAACGCCGTGCTTTTGCCTAGACACCATAGCAAAGAAAAAAAATATACTCAAACCCACAAGCAATCTCGGTTACAGTCACACTGTGTGCCCCTGCGCCACGACTGGCAGAAAGTTTAGTCATTTATATATTCTTATTAATGAAAAATGTACAAAAACATTATAATTAACGGTCGCGCTATGTAGTAGCATTAGAAAATATTTTAAAAAAACTTTGCGTCCCATTTTTCAAGACATTGCATGTTAAATGACAAAACTGAATGCCACGCTGGGTTTATTGGAATGGGAAAATAAAAACATGTCATTTTCAAACAACCATTTGTGGTGTATCGAGCCCACAGACTGCTACATAATTCCATTATATAAATACAAAACTTTACTAACCGCTTCCATTAGCCAACGCGCCCACAAATGCTGGCTGAGCGTGCTCATATACATACGCATAGCGCAGACGCTCGGGCGCACGACGCGCAAGAGCACGTAGTTGCGCGACGCTGCGAGCGTGTGCGCGCACGTCGCGCGCAATAAGCACGCAGCAGAGACGGCGGCGAGTTGCACGCCATTCCACTGGGCATACTGTGTCTAGCACGCTCTGAGGAAACAGAACACTTTATGTAACAACGCGTTCTATGCGACCCGCCCGCGGCTTCGCCCGCTTAAACTACTGGATTTACTTAACACACTGAATTACGTCCGAGCTTTATATATATATATATATATATATATATATATGCAAGTACTTAAGATTAATAAAGTGAAAATTATTAAAACCTCAAATTGCATTTTCGTACTGTGACACTGGATCGTTTTTTTTCGTTTTTAGCCCGTGAGCACATGCAATAATTCTTAGAATGGCCATACTGCTAGCACCTCTGACACTGGTATTATTGTTCTCTTTTTAAGATCTTAATTACGATGGATTGATAAATATATTTTACCCACATCTGCACAGCCTTCGGTAGCAAATTTAGCAATGTGAGGCCTAGGTACCTTACGGATGCAGAGATTAGCCAGATTGCACGATAAATCAATCTTATTCATTTCTATTTTCATTAAAAAGAAGAGTTGGGAGAATAAACATGGTGCCTTGCCTAAGGCACCATGGCCACACTTTTTAAGGAGTATTTAGTTCCCCAAGGTTTGAGGCAAGCCTGTACAGGTAAGTTAACCGTGATGGCGCCGCCTGTACAGGTAAGTTAACCGTGTTGGCGCCGCCTGTGAGCCAGTGTTTCTACTCGTCTGGCACCACACAGGGGACGAAATACAATGCGACAATCGTCTACTGTACTTAAAGCAAAATAATCATACCTGAGAAGATAGCCTAGGCAATGTCAACATTTGATTGGCTTCAATCAATTGTCTCAACGTCTGCGTAGGTATCTCTGTAGTACTGACAGTGGCCGCGGGCTCTTGACTGTCTTCTTTTAGGAGTACCATAGTGTCCATA
>JBAIZZ010000358.1:147821-213775 GCA_037355905.1 Heliconius aoede | reverse complement strand
ATTGAAAACAATTTCATGTCTTCCAGTTGTACAAAACCAAAAAATAAATAGTAAACTCATACACAACACTAGTGTCGACATGTTGAAACTTAAATATCACTAAATTGGTTTAAATAATAACATTTTCTAACTAACCCGTTCTTCTGACTTTAAAAAAAAACAAACTTTGCAGACATATCCACAAAGCCGTCACGTGATTTCATTAAATTAAACGTAAAAAGTGTTATTAAAAATGGAAACAACAACAAAATTAATTTACATACATAATAATATATTCTATGAGTAATATACAATTTGACCTTGGTGGTACTAAGGGTCAAGATCATAAAATCTCTTGCATAAACCGGGAAATCGGACTGATACTACATAGTTACATATCGATGCCAGAAAGCGAAGACCTTTAATTCTCGAAGATGTTCGAAATTTTAAGGACCAGTCTCATGTCATAATACTATTTGGTATTAGCAGATATAAAATAACTGACAAAGAGTAAGATATATGTAATTATAGATGACGATGTTATCACAGTAACTTAAAAAAAATGCCTTTAAATTTTATTTTATAATCCGTTCAATATGATTTCCACGAAAACTGGTGAAAATTTTAATCCATTCTTTATAAATAACTATAAACGGAGGCAATTATTTGTAAGCAAGAAATAGGATAACTTTCATTTATTATATATCTTATACTATTGTAAACTTAAAGTTTGATAAAAGGTTATTTATTTATGTAAATATTATTCAGGAGGGAAATTTCTTTAGTTTTCTCCTTTAAATACATTTCTCTGATAACAAACATTAAGAAAATCAACATATTGGCAACAATATATTGACAAGATTTTGATAATCTAAAATTACATATAAAATTACTCAAGAAAATTATAAAATAACAATTACACTGAAATTAAATTAGTCATGCAAATAACTTGAGTATCGGTAATGGTAGCATCTATAACCAAACCTTTTTTTATATTATAAATGTCTTATATATTCTTTAAATTCCATTTCATTGAATTCCATTGTCATTTTATATTTGGAAATTTATTGCATACTTATAATTATAGCAATAGATATATAATATTACTAATAATATTATTTATCTATTTTATCAAAATGTCAAATTACTGATTTAAGTATTTAGGATAAATATTTTGATTCTGTATATTCAAACAAATAAATTCCTACTTTTTTTAAAATTCTGCCAACAAAAAAAATCATTTTGGGGTAAAATGGATGTCAAAATATAGACAAAATTAATATTTGATTATACTAAGTGAACTTGGTTAAAATTGCTACCAAAGACAGATATGACATAAGAGATCTAATAAAATATTTTACTATCTGCCGCTCCGTCTATGTATCAATGAAATGCACTGAGACTTGGTCCGGTGACAATGCCGCTACATTTCTGAAAAGATCAACCAATATAAAAATATATTGCAAGGCTACCGACTAGCGATTGTTATATTATTGCCAAATTATAAAAGATATTCATAAAAATTGTAGTCACATGTGTCATTCTGATCTATATTACTGTAAAGTTTCATCTAAATTCGCTTCGCTAAATTAAATAATTTTTTTTTTCACAAACTACAAATTCCTGCTGGTAACATGTAAAATACAAAACCAAATACAAATTCAATGTTTTCTTTATAGTACTTAATCTTAACATAACCATACCCCCATCCGCCTCCCCAATATGCCCATCTATCCCAAAAATCAATATGGAGCAACAAATTTTCTGAAAGTCATTCGGCCCTTTGTGGGTTTCCCAACCCAACAAAATTAAATACTTAATATTTCATTTCTTTGCTCTGGTAATGAGGCAAAACGCGGCGTTGAGTTCCGCAACTAACACGCAATGCCTCCAGAATCCAGCGGAAAATAAAGAACAGAAGTGTCTTATTTTAGGCGAAGTTTCTTAACACTAGGTTCCCTCTGTGTACCCTCCGATGTTTAAGATACAGTTTAGGATGTAAAAAAAAAAACAGTATTTACTATCTCTTGGATAAACAAAAAATATGTGAAAGTACAATCTATTCATTCTCTAAATAATTTATACAGTTGCATGTTGCGCCACAACTGGTTTCACTGTTATTTTAATATTCATAGAAATAATAAATGTTGCAGACCCAATTTATTAGGCTTTAGAAAAATTTCATAATCAATTTACCTCACAAAAAATTTCTAATTCTTCAAAAAGGCATCATCAAACAGCTCCAGCTCGTGCCACAAGTAGTTCGCCTTGTTCCTTAATTTCTTAGCTGAGGTGGACGCCTCGTCTAACATTTTGATGGCCTCCCGCACCTCTGTTAGTTCAGTGTCCATTTCCGTAGTGGCTTCATCTACGAGGCGGCAGAGGCGGGCGAACATTGTTGATAGCTCCCTGTGAAATATTATATTTATTAGACACATTTAATTCAATCTAAGCTTACAAATTACAAAAAATAAAATTAGTCAACTAGTGACGAGGCGTTTTCTGTGTCTATACCTAAATCGAAAGTCGAAATCATTTAAATAACCAAATTAAAGAAATGTTATTAAAATTGCAAGTTACCAAATACGAGCACGTTCGTATTAGCACTTTGAAGTTAAAATACACGAAAACATTTGACATGAGCGTTCAAAGCGTTTGGAGAATAAATAGGAGGCGCGTGTTCTAATTCTGCTATGTTAATAATATTTAAACACTATTTTTTATATGTTTTCGAATAATATATTTGCTTATATTACAACATACTCACTGTTGCACCTGATGGCTACAATTCGCGGAGGTCAGATCCACTATAAGTCTTAGTTTCCTACCCGCGTGCGTCACATACTGTCTCTTGAACAATCTTTCCTGGGCTTTAGACGTCCACGTACAACGCTCGTAGGCGTACAGTGCGCCGTATACTAGAGCAGTTGCTATTACCACACGCCACCCTACTGTTTTCAGTAGCTGAAAATATTTTTATACATATTATATGTTAGAAGCGCGCTTGAGTATTAAAATTATTTTTGCAATATATCTGAGGTCATAAATTTGCAAAAAAGTCCTTGTACCATATTATGTAATAAGTTTTTTTGTTGTTATGGTACTTTATTAGAAACTATTTTTTTTCACAAACTACAAATTCCTGCTGTTAACATGTCAAATACAAAACAAAATACAAATAAAATGTTTTCATTATAGTACATAATCTTAACCATACCCCCCCGCCTCCCCAATATGACCATCTATCCCAAAAATCAATATGCTATGTGGGAAAAAGCGTAAAGATGGTTTATATAATGCGATTACACTCCGAATATCAGTTTTGTTGCAATACAATTCTAAAATAAAATTTGCGTAGCCATCTACGGTACGATAACAACCGTGCTTTGTTGATAGTAGTTTTATCGGCCTCACACACCTATAAGGCAGTTTTTGGATGAGGGCTGCTGAACCTAGAGACGGGATCTAGAAATTATAATATACAATAGAAATTATAATAAACAATTCTTACCAGTCCAGACAAGAGCAGACCACCCATAGTGCCCTGTGAGGTGACAGCCCCAAGTGCAAACTTAGATATCATACCCCACTCCTCGGCGCTGAGCCCCACACCTCCCACTCCCACGCCACCACCACCACGAGTCACCTCCATGGAGGGCGCTGCTGGTCCTAATGACGGTGGAATCTGGAAATTAAATAAAGAAGTTTATGTATTGATGATAACTATAAAATATTATTGTATAAAATAAGTTAATATAAATGTAAATTTACATGTCACTAAATATTTGTATAAAACATAGGAGGTCGTCGTTTTTTATAACTGTAATAAGAAAATTTATAAATATATCACCAACATTATAACATATTATAAGTTAAGGTCTTAAAAGTCATCACAAAAGTTAGGATAATGGTGATGGTAGACAAAGTACCTTATATCTTCATGAAAAAAAAACCACAAAAAAAAAAACATCACTAACCTGTGTAATAGTAGGTGGATTTTTCAATGCAATTTTATTAGTGTTCCGCCCTTGGAATCTCTGTATGAGGGCCGTTATTCCGTAACTAAAGCGAAACGACAGGTCCTCCTGGAAGTCGGCACAGAGGTTGTCACAGTTGAGACGGTAGAGCACTTCGAAGGGCTGCTGGTGGGGGATGATGCACCCGGCAGCAGCTGCACGCTTGTTTGGTGGTAGAATATTGTACATTCGATCTACAATGTATTAACATTTTGTTTTTATATCTAAAAGTTGAAAAGAAAATGTAATTTGTATATGTTAAGAATATCTATTTTATTGTAGTGAGTGTTTCCTAACTAAGACTCGTAAGAGTTGTCTCACCAAACAAATATTTGTATATTTTGGGAAATAAAACAATTTTTATTTAAAAAAAAGACTAACAAGTGGTAATAAGTTGCAGGCACATTAAATATTACTGTGTGTGACGACCTCGTACACCTTTACGACAGTATACGTACCCGCCATCTCCCGCTGCGCCTCATCCATCTCGAGGCCGATGTCAGAGGACAGTCGCTTCTTAAGCCTCTCGCCGAGCCCCGCCTCCACGTGGCGGTGCAGCGCACGCTTGTAGTGCTCGAGCGCGCCCCGCTCCGCGCGGAACGGCGACGAAGCCTCGTACTCATCCACGAGGGCCGACAGGCGACGGATCTCTTGGCTCAGGGTTAGGGATACCTGGTCAAATATAAATAAAAATAAATCAGCTTCACGCTGGATCCTGGGCACAGCATATTAGGCAGAGGGAACTTAGTGCTAAGACATTCCAAGGCCGCCCTTTGCCTCGATACCAGTGTGAAGTCAAATATGATGAATATTAATAAAGCAGGTCATTGAGGCATACTCTCACTGAGAAATTGCAAGGTAGTGCTTGCGTAACGCGATCAGGGCGTCCGCTGAGGGAGGGCTAAACTGCCTAAAATTCAAAAGTGAAGCCTAGAATTTTTCCACCTTTCGATCTGGCTGAGAACATGATACATTCATCTTACCCTGATGTGGGATAAAGTGTGAAATAAAAAAATAATTTGTGTACCTTATGTTCAACACTTTCCACCATACGTCCAATCTTGTCCTTCATCTGTCTCGTGATCGTGGTCAGCTGCTCCTCCACAGCCGTTAGTTGTTCTTGTAGCACCCTTTGTTTTTCCACTTTAGTCGATTTCATTTCACTAGAGCTGTTGTATATCTGGAATTATGATTATTGATTTTTATTTATAAGGTCTATATACTTAACTTGTATATTTAAATTTTATATAAAATGTGAGTAGAACAGAATTTCTTACCATTACATGTTTTGCGTCAAAACAAATTGTTAAAAAAAAAGGCTATCAATACATTTATAGTTTTATAGACTTTATATTGCCTATATTACTTAATCGTCTAATAGAAGAAGTCTTATGGACTACATTCAATGCCCAAATCCAAAACCTTAACATTAATGAATAACTTAAAGGCAGACAGACAAATTACAAAATTGCTCATATTCTTAAATTTAAGAGTTTGTTTGGTAGACTGTGCTTATCTCAGGAACTATTGGTTCCAAATGAAAAATAATTTGCATTCCATTACTGTCAATTTATCAAGAAAAGCAATTTTTAGGCTATACTTTATCACATTAATTGTTTCTATGTAGCATCCCGCACTTCGAATGTGACATGGTGTAGTGGGACACGAAGTTGCAAGTTAGCAAAGCTAGTACTATAAAACTCACCCTTTCCAACTGCGTCATGACGTCATTAGCTATATTCTTCCCCCGGCGCGAGTGTTGTGCAAACTTTGTCCTGACTGCTGACTGGGATATACACTCTTCGAATTTCCTCTCGAAATCCACGAACTCGAAATATCGGACTTGATGACCTTCGGCTAGGGTTGGTGCTGGAATGAGGAATAAGTGGTCAGCTTTTCGGTTTCACACTGTATATATAGGAGGGTAGACAGAGGAATTCAAGAGTAACGACACATCGTTCCCCACTTTCCACCAGAGGGCAGAAATGAAAATATAAATAAATAATAATTAATAATTCATTCCCCCAAGTGGTGACCAAACCCACATCTGTCATCCTTGTGGACAAGCAAAAAAATCTATATTATTTTTCTTTTATGCTATTGTTTTTAATTAAACATCACTACTTTGCTACTGACAGTCAAGGTCAATTACAAGTAATACAATAAAGCACCACCTTACAAAATTTTGGTAATTTTTTTTTAATATATCTTACAAGAAACAGGTTTCTCTCTTTCCCTCATCCGCGTGAGCAAGGCCTCTTTAGCTGAAATGAAGAAGATACGCTCCTCGGCCTCCTTCGGCGTACACACACGCAACTCCCTCGAAAGGAAATCCACACATCTGTTGGCGTGTTGACTTCGTACCTGTGTATAATATAATGTTATTTTGTAGTTAAGAGATCTCTACTTAATAATATGAATCTGAAGAGTTTGTTTGTTAGAATGTGTAAATTTCAGGAACTTTTGGTTGAAATTAATAAATTCTTTTCGTGTTTCATAGTCTATTTATTGAGGAAGATATGGATAAAGGCGGATTTGGCAGGGTATACAGACAAAACCCTATCAACATATTTTTTTGCTCTTATTCCATACATTTTGTGTCACAAAACACATCATCGCATTCTTTTTAATATTAATAAAAAAAAAACAGATAAAACCTTACTTGTTCTAAGTACTCGGTCTCTGAAGCTGATGCATCCCATCGGTTATTCAATATGAATATATTTGGTTGCGATATTTTCGTTGATACTTTGTGAAAGAAATTTTTCTCCTGCAAAGAAAGACAGACAGTTATTTTTTAGTTTTTTGCTTTACACTGTATCCTACAACGTAGGCAGAGGAAACCTGGGAACCTAATGTTGAGACAGTCTGTTTCCATTAACACACTTCTGTTCCCCACTTTCAAATTATTTTCGAAATGTAAATAATGATGTTTGCATATTATTCACTATCCACTTTCGACAAATCCGTATTCCCATTTTGTGGTTCAAAAATGTATTATTGTCTGGTAGCACCCAACATATATAAAGAAATGAAATGTATAAAAATAAAATAAAAAATGTACTAACATTTGGTATCAACATTACATTTTCCGATTCCTAAATTCTTTTATTTTCAGCAACAAATAATCCAAAATTAACAATATTGTTGAGGCCGGTCGTAGCGTACTTGCAAGGGTGTCACTGTAAGCATGACAACTTGAGGGTTCGATTCCCATTTGAGATAATGAAGTATTTAATATTTTCATTTCTGCACTTTGGTGTAGAGGCAGGGTAATTCACTCGTCGAGGTCTCAGTCACTCACCGTCACCATGAGCGTGGACTCGGCGTTAGCGACGAGCACGAACACGTCCGCGTCGAGGCAGTACTGGTCGATCCACTCGTCGAGGTTGGGCGTGACGTCCACCCCGGGGCTGTCCACGAGCACCACGTCGTCGCGCAGTAGCGCGCACAGCTCGCGCGGCCAGTACACGTGCACCAGGGAACACTCATTGAGCCGCGTGTCACAGAGTGCGTGCCCGAGCTGGCTCACTGACTAGAAGAGCGCAAATCAATTTGATTTTAATTTCAAATAGTCATCAAATATATTGGTGTACTTTGCTGAGATATTAGGAAGATTTTTTTTATTTCAAACGTGATTAATTTTAAAAATTTTAAGCCCATAACTACACTACAATTGAGATATGTTGACAAAGACATATATCAACCCATAATAAGGTTGTTGTACACGGGCAGAGGGAACCTGGGAAACTAGTCTTCAGAGACTCCGTTCCAATTGTGACACCTTCTGCCGAATTCTGGACGCACTGCATGTTGTGTGGTTCCACCATCAATGACGTGCTTTGCCTTGTCACCAGAGCAAAGCAATGATAATATTAAATATTTCATTTACCCAAGTGGTAGTTGAGTCCACAACCTTTTTTGCAGTAACTCCCTTGTGTTGTTATGCCACAACTACCTCATTATACAAATATAAAAATGTTATATATTCTCCGTCATTTCTCTAATTACCTGTACATTCAGCTTCTCCTCTGAACCCTCGGTCTTCATGAAGGCCTCATCCGTATCTGAGCCCTCCACCTGCAAGAAGCAGTTGGTGGTGTGACCGATGCCACTAGGCAGAATCTTCTCGTGAAGCATCGCGTTGATCACTGTACTCTTGCCATTGCTTGTTCTACAATTTCAAAGTTATAATTGTTTTCATTTCGATTTTCTTATCAGATAGACGAAGTTACTACAATTTATTTACTTGAGTGTAAACCAAGCTCCCAACCGCCCTATTACAGTCAAACCCTTGTGCCACTGCCCTAGAACAACCTTTAGTTATCTATTTTATAAATTCTAACATAGACAATTTTGGATAATGTAGTACATGCAATTATTGTAGACTCAATCCAAACTGAAATCAATAAGTTTATTCAAAAACATATATGATTGTTTAAATTATTATTATTCAGTATTGTGAATTCATTCAATTCACCTTCTTTTAGCCTATCTTAAATGAAAAAAAAAAGAATTGACTTACGATGAAATATAAAATTTTCAATACTAAAGTAACAGAAAATATTTACATTTATAAGCTTATCAGTAAAGAATTTCCATATATAACAGGGTGTGGCTACTAAAAATAAGCAAATTATGTTTCATCTCGTTTCGTACGCCCGTGACGTGAATTAAAACTGTCAAGGTCAAAGCACCTAAACACATTCTATAGTAAAAAACATGAGTAGATTATTATAGTACTAAATAATATTATGAAGGAGTTTAGTGAGCTCAAAGCCCATAGAAAGTCTAGAAATAACAAAATCCTTCTGATACTAATGATATATGTTATATAAACTAAAACCAGAACATAACATTTTCACTGATAGAGTTTGGAAACAACAAAACAACAACATCCCACCTAAGAAAGCTATTTAAATAAAAATATTTATTATAGTTAGTAACTTTTTTATTTTCTAGCATTTGCAGGAGAAACAGCAGACCAAGAACACACTAGTGTTCTAGGTCCCTTTCTTCTCAAATTTCTACATATTTCAGAGACTGCATGAAATGTCTTAAATTATCTGTCTTAAATTAATATTTTTTTATTTTATACAATGCAGGGTAGGCAGAGTGTTAAGACACACTATTCCGCTTTCTCCACCGAACTTTCGAGAGATTGAGTGACAAATATCATATTGAGTGTGATACTGTCATCAGAGCAAGAATATGAAAATAATTCATATCTGTAAGTAAGAATTGATCAATTTCCAAGAGGAGTGGTCGCATGAACAGTCACACATCTCCACTTAGTTACCTTACCTGCCAAAAAATGCAACTTTCATGTGATCCCGCTTGAGGACCTCCCGTATAGCTTGCACTTTGCTAACGTAAGACTCAACATTGGCCAAATCTTGAACTGTAGCAATTCCATTGTCACCTGACACCGCTGGAAATTAGGGAAAATTAGAAATTATCAAATATTTCTATGTTAAATTTTATTATATACACCTACTTCTTCAATAAGCAGTTATTCAAGAAGAAAAAAATATTTTCCACAGTAGGTGAGTTATAGTATAGGAACACAGTATGTGGTGTTAAGAGAGAGAATCTAATAGCATGCGACACAGCTCTTTAATTATTTAGAGTAATAGTGAGTAAGATTTTTTATTCCTTAAACTATATTCAACTATAAATAAATAGAAGCCCGTCATGGCGCAGAGGCAAGTGTAACTATAAACGCAAAATTGTGGGTTCGATGCCCACTCAAAGAATTGAAATATTTATTTAGGTTTGTATTTTTATTTTTTCGCTATGGTAAGTAATTCTGGAGGCATTGCGTGTTGAGTGGCAGAACTCAACGCCGCGCTTTGTCTCAACACCAGAGCGAAGAAAAATGGAAACATAAACGTAAATAAATATTTTACTTCCTCGAGTGGGAATCGAACCCACAACCGTCGCGTTTACGCGCTACACCCTTGTGCCACTGCGCCACGACGGCCTCAATGTTATAACATACAATATTAAAATTAATATTTGTATTATATCATACACTACACTATATATATATATATATATAGAGAAAGTATGTTTTGTATTATGAAGTTATGAATTATATTATAGTATTTATATGGCTGGTAATTGGTAAATCAAAATAATATTTTTAAATTATACATTACATAATGTATTCATTCCATGTTTTTATTATATCTATTGTCCCTATATTTGTCAGCTAAAGTATATGAAGCAATATAATGGTACCAACATGACCTTAAGCTTAATGGTTTACTCATTAATATAGAGTTCAAGGTTGCACATGCAGTTAAATTGTAGTGTATGAAATGGTAAGGACTAAAATAGGAGCTTGATTTAAATATAGCAAAGTTGACCCATTTCATATTGCATGTACGTAGCACTAGAGAGCAAAGTATTTGTATATTCTTTTATTTCTTTTAATCAGCAGTGAGAGTAAGAGAATTTTAATGGAAACATAGCTTTGAATTGAAAAAATCCTTCAAGTTTGAATTGAACCCAAAAATGTTGTTTACAGTCAAACTCATGCATCTGCACCAGCCTTAATTATAGAATAAATAATAAAAAAAGTTCAATGTAATTCTTACTTACCATGCATAAAAACAACCGCATCTTTGACATAATCATCAATTTCAACAAATATGTCATTGATCTTCTTTTTGGCTCTCACAAATATCTGTAGCGGGGAGTCCACATTTGACATATTGACACGCACAGTCCCATTGTTCATTGCAACATTGTGAGGCCCGTCACCAGCCATCATGGATATTGTTCGATTAACATATGCAGCCATAGGGGAATGAAAGATGCACTTTTGTCGTTAGCTGTACCTTACACTGGACAATGCCAATTACACAATTACAATATCACTTCTACTGCGTAAACACAACATGCAGGGCACAACTGCAACAAAACATAACAAGCTTAAAAATGCATAGCTAGTGCGTAAAGTGTTTGATCATATTTAGGGAGAGGTACCTACTTAGTATAAGGAAATTCATTAGTAAATATAATAATAAATTATAGACACTTTAAACTTAATTACATTTTCTATAACCTACAAATAAATAAAATGTTGTCATTACTAATTTTATTAGAGTAAACTACAATTAAAACTAATGTACTTTGGAATAACTCTTGGCTAAGGCGCGTAAGACACAAAAACAGCTGATGAGCAGTGCTGCTACCAAACTTTTCACATTATTGAGGTGCATGTGAATGAATGTTATTGAGGTAGAAAAGTAAGAAAAAAGCAACAGAAATAATACAGCGTAACAGTGACGGCAGATTTGTAAATATAACGAGCGCAAAGTGCATAAAAAGCTAAATACATAAAACGGTAGATTATCAGTTAACTAAATGCACCTTATCATCCCGTTGCATCATAGCCACTACAAGTACATCCCTTCAGTCCGAGCCGCATAGAAAATTGAGATAGATTTTAAACTATTTATAAATTTTATTCAATAAAAAAGTACTAAGACGTAAAACAACTGACAGCCGCTGAACATCCAACTAATCTTTCAGTGCTTGAAATTCAGTAATACTAACACTAAATATCATACATAACAGGGTAAATTCTGAAAATTGTTTATTGTTAATTGACTCTTACCTGTTTTATAGTAACATTTTAAAGTGACATTTAGTGTATTTATAAATTACTATTCGGCAAGATGTACCTGTAACATTTTTAATTTATGGTTTTTTTCGTGATTTTGTTCTCTTTTGCTCTTTGTTCTAATACAATTTAATATAATCGAGTGAAAAACTTGTGATTGGTCCACGGATGGTATCTTTAATATGAACCAATTGCGTGCTTGTAATTCACAAAAACGTTACAATTTTCCTTCTAAACAAATAACTAAATATCAATGTATTATATAGCAGTTAGATGGAATAGTAGAAAGAAAGATAAAGGAATAAAATTGGAAAGTTACTATGAATAAATGGAAAGAAATATTTAAAATATTATATTAGTCCTTTTTCAATCTTTAGTCTTTATTTATAGATAGTTTACAAAATTAAATTATGTATAAGACCTTGATTAAGCAAGACCCAAAGTGTTTACTATATATTTTGTTAATTTGATTTCATGAAATTATATTTTTATCAAGTATCATTCATGCATATAGGCTACATGATATTTTGTGATTGTTTAAAATTCAATTTACTTAGTATTCAGTCTTCAATACGTTACAGAAATGGAACGTTTCTTTTCGAAATATGTCAAATATCGCAAGTAAATTCAAACGTCAGTTTAATAAATGGCGGATTTATAATGCTGAAGTGAAAGAACGCCACTCTATTTATGAATAAAATAATTAATGATAATTTTAATTTGTGACTATTCTTTAGTATATTTTAGTCTATTTAGTAAAAGTAACTAGTAGTAACTTTTAAATATGTCTCGTTCAGTTCGTGCGGAAACTAGAAATCGCGTAAAAGATGACATCAAAAGAGTCATGCAAGCTGTTGAAAAAGTTCGCCATTGGTAAGTTAAATATTTTAGTGATGTTGTCTTATGTTTAACGTGAGTATTATAAATGATACTCAGTATTAATTTTTAAATTACCTGTAGGGAGAAGAAATGGGTAACGATTGGAGAAACGACTATGAAAATATACAAATGGGTTCCGATATCCACAAACGAACAGAAAAAGAAACATGCGGCGAAGCGAGAAAATAAAGAAAATACGTTGACGCCAAAGAAAACGCACGATTCTTCTAATTCTAATTTTGGAATGGCAGAGGATTCAAACACATGTGAGTTTAAATTAATTTACTACTAATTGTAGATATGTGAGAAATGTGTAAGAGTATGTAGTGTAATAAGTACTTTCACTTTTTATGAAAAGTCAATGATTTATTTACTAGTAGTAGCTTCATGTTTTTTCCTACTTGGCAAAGTTACCACTAGGAACTGAAGATACTAACTTAAGACACATTCCACCTAAGTTACAATACACGATGTTTTCTTCAATTGGAGATTGAGCCCAGAACCATAATATTAATAGAGAGACTGAACCACTGCATCATTTTATATTATATTGAATAAAGCTCTATATTATGAAGTACAAATTTGTTTGAAAATATGTTTTCCAGGTTTCTCAACAGTAAGCGACTCCCAGGGACCAACAGACTTCACCTCTACACACATGAATTTCTCCGAAGATTCCAATTCACAAAGTAGTGGCACAACAACACCTGCCAAAAGATTAAAAACAGACTGAATTATATCCAAAATTGATTGGATTTTATAATTTAAATAATGGACACATTTGGAACAGTGGATTTCAGTGTATGTGCTGGTGTGATCTGAAACAATAAAATAGAGTCTGTCTAATGAATCATGTCGCTATAGCACAAAAAAAGTTATGGTTGTAAACACTTAAATTACTATGAAAAATGAATTTGATACTTCTATAAATTATTGAATTATAGAAATGCAGTCCTCTATTGTATTAAATTATCTTTTTTACCTCCTTAACAAAAGAGGTTGTAACCTCTTTTGTTTTACTTTACAATAAGACTGTGTTACAACAACAGGTACATTTGAAATTCCATAATCAAAGAACAAAACAGATTGGCTTGTGACATGATTCTCTAGATAGTCTCTATTAATGTGTTTAAATGATTTATTTTAGTTACAACGGACAATTTATAATTGATTGTAACAACAATTATTTTTATGTGAAGACACATGTTCAAATTACAATTTTTTGAACAATTATACCTTTATTATTCACATTTATTTAAAGCTAATGCATTTTGTGATATAAGTAAAAAATAAACAATCATAAAACAAATGTCTATATAATTATTTTTCCATATTTAAAATATTGCTATTATATGTTGATGACCATCATATCAATTTTTCAATATTCTTTTTCAATATTTGTTGGGAATAGGTCTACCCTGAGAATGACGGTAAGGAATAGTTCTACCCTGACGCTGCCATTTATGCTGTCTGTATCCAGGGGCTTCCAGTAACTATATCGTCGGTGTACCTGGCGGCAGAGGTGGTAGTCTTGCCTATCAAATATTATACTAAAATATTTATTAAAAGTTATACTGCTGTAAGGTAGAAATATCATGTATATGTCGTGTCATTATAAAATACAATAATGTACTTTTTATCTTATTGCAATTTGATTCATGATTGGGTCATTAAAAATGTTTAAAACTAATATTATAAACAAGAAAGAGCTATTTTAATTGAAAATTAAAATTGACTACCAGAAATTTCCCACCGGGGAACCGAATGTCTTAACATTAGGTTCTTTCTGCCTACCCTGCTGTGTACAGAATACAGTGTGAAGCTGAAATCTTTCATTTTCAATTAAAATAGCTCTTTATTATTTGTTTTAGATTCTCATCTAGCTTCTACATCTGAATCTCAAAATTAGAGTTAATGCGTTGATGAGCTGATACATGAAAAATTAAATAAGACACTGGTTTAAAATGTAATTATTTTATTATATTACAATCTCTGTTTTAGCTATAATGGGAGATATTTTTCAACATAGACACAATATAAATCAGAACGTCTTTGAATTATAAGAAATGAAATCATTCTTCCGATTCAAATGAAGCAGTATGTTGCGATCCCATGGAGTCCTTTACAGAGAATTGCTCCGATAATACATCCACGTCCTGGACACCTAGTATATCGTTGGTGAGGTCCCCGAATGTTATAATCTGAACGAAAAAAAGAAATATAAAGATTGTACACAAAGAACATGAAGGATTTCATTATTAAATTTCGTATTAAAATTTTAAAAAATCTTAAAAATAATAATAATAATTTTCATTTCATACATTTTCGTGCATATATTTTTTCACGCTGTATCCCGTATAGGTATAGCAAGATAGGCAAAAAAAATTAGTTTTGTCTCGTTACTATTTTGTAAAAATATTTATTATTATAAGTAGTATACGAGTATCTCTCAATGCTGTTATAGCGTAGCTGGGACGTGCTAGATTGTTTTAAGAAGTACTAAATATATCACGAAAATATTTTTGATTATCTTTATAATATATAGGTATTGGCTTGGTCTAGTTCAATAGAGTACAGCGTTGATTTCAGCAAACTTAACAATATATTCTCTCTTCCACTTTCTATAGATTAGTATTATAAAGTAGTATAGTAGTATAAAGATCTTCGCCATACAGACGGATGAACTCATTTAAGCGAAAAGATATTTAAAATATTACCTCAGGTAGAAATGAAAAGTCGCCTTCTACCATTGCAGCTCGATCTTCAAAACTATGACCAGTAAGAATTGAAAGTAAGTACCAACAGAGCTCTCGTGGAAAGCATTCTCCTGAATGATCAAATGATAATATGTAAGATCTAGCTTAAAATTTAATTTTATATTCTATGATGGCCAGAATGCAGAGGACGTTCTGGCCATTTACCGAGAAAATATTAAGATTACTTTGCGGTGATTGGGATAAATCTGATAGAAGGCGATGGTATTATTTCACTGTTAATTTAAAAATAGAAACGTTGTCTTAAAACAGTATAACAGTATAGTTATTATAACATGCTACATACTCATATATTATTTGAGGCCGTCTGATTGTAAACGTATTGTTTGTGGGTTCAATCTCAACAGAAAAACAATAATAATTTGATTAATTTCATTTTCGCACCTTGATATGACAAAGTACGGCGTTGAATTTCGTTGACACAATGTCTCGAATTGTGACTTAGTGGGGACCGGAATGCCTTGATAGATTGTCTTTGAGCTCGCTGCGATAAAGCGTGAAGCCTAAAAAACCATTATATCGCTGAATTTACCAACCATTATTAGTGAGCATTTCGATAAAATCTTCTCGATTCATAGTAAGACTACTGTGATCGGTACAAGCGAAATGGCGGAATGCATTTTTCAATTTGTTGAAATTATCACCAAACGCGGGTCTATGATTCAAATATAATTTGACAAACTCTTCGAAATCTATCTCGGAGCAAGGATTCTTTTCATATATTTTGTATTTCGCTTCTATTATTAAATTTTCCACCTGTTTGTGATAATGTAAATTAATAAGCCAACATCTATTATTTTTTAACTTCATATTGCCGCGGATGACAAAAGGAACCTAGTGCTAGGAGTGTCCCACTTTCCGAATCATTGCGTATTGAGTAGCGGAACTCAACGCCGCACTTGGTCTTGTTACCATCTTCTTAAATCTTATAGTTATATAATACACACCTACTTAATATAATCTTTCTATTTCATTACATGTCCATCTATTGTACTTTCGCGGTACACGTAAAAGACAGGCAACTTTTTCAGCTTCATACAGCAGCGTAGACCTTAGACTTTCCAACAATGTTTCATACAGAGACGAAACACCTAACATAGGGTTTTGACCGACTAGATTGGGGAAATATACATATTTTTTAAGTTCTTCAACTATTACGATAATTATTTGATAATAAAAAAAATTTTCTGAGTAATTCTCTATAAAAAACTGGTTAATCGCTCGGACTCGCCCGCCGAGGGTTCTGTATCAATTTCAGGATATCAGAATTCTTAATCAACGAGAAGTCCAACCAATAAATGTCCACAAACTTAAGTCAGCGAGCTTGCACTCATTTTGTAACGATTTTTTTCAATGAAATATTTATAAAACCCTAAAAGCAGTAAACGACTTTAACCTCATATTCCGAAGGAAAATATCCCAGCGCCCTCATTAGATCCGGCAAAGAATCTATCGGAATGAAATCTTTAACTTGTCTCATGACCGGCGAGAACGTCCCCTGGCACAATATCTGTATGTAGTAGAACAGATCACGTATTTCGCGGAACAGCCACCCCGGCCGACCGTTCTCTATGAGACAGTAGTATGGGTCTAGATCGTCGCCGCCTTGCTGTGACGTTATTTCCACTGACCTGGTATGTTATATTTTTTTTTATTTTTAAAGTAAATTAATATTAATGGTTTTACAGAACACTTTAGTGGTAAAATTGGGAGATATTTACTTGATGGTTGCAGGTTCAAGAAGTTAATAGTTAATATTTGAAGAGAGATTGAGACATTGCAAAAATCCAGTAGCTTCCCGCGATATTTTCATTACCTCTCTCTATCTCTCTAACAAGACAGAGCGCGGCGTTGAGTTTCACCATTCAACACGAAGTGTAGTCTCCAAAAAAACGCAGTAATGTGTAATAACGTTAGATTACTTCTGCCTCATATAAGTGAGATACAGCGGTAATTAGTTTTAGTTTAATGTGATGACATATTATAAAAACTTATATTTATTTAGTTTAGTATTCACTTTGATATAACTTTGACTCGATAACTTGGCGTAACTTTTACCTGTAATTTGCGGCCCACTGATATATGCAATTATCTTTTGCACCAATTATAAACAAAGTCCCAATATCCTCTCGGAAACACATGTCGATTACCTTTATAAATATTAATATAAATTGTAATATAAATTATTTTTATTGACCTTTTTAATTATATTTTTCCATGCAGTTACACCTTAGAAAAGAACTTAATGCTAATTTTTCATGCTATTCAAACCTTTTTCCTTAATCAGCATAAGATTTTATTGGGATGGAGACTTTTTTATGAGATTCATTGTAACTATGTCATCTTTATTTTCCTCTCAACCTGTAAAAGTGTATACCTGAATAGGATGTCCAAGCAAAGCAACATGCTTCCAAGGATTGCCATCTAGAGGCATTTTCTGTAGACCAATTAAATTTTTTGTGCAATAAAGTAAATATTGAGAGCAAACATCGTGCTCAGTGGAAGTTATCAGCTGCATTCTGCAAACTGGAGTTTCATATCTGGGTCCAAGTATTGTTGATAACGTCATTGTCGTCGCGTAATTCACTATCTTGTATTTGAACTGAAATATTATTGTTAATATTTTATCATGACGCACCATGACGCATTTTACTATTTTATTTTTATACAAATAAAATAGATAAAAATAAACATAAAAATAAAAAAGACAGAAACGTGCTAAGTCTATGGTGTAATAACAATGCTCTTAGAGATGAATTAAAGTGTCGTTAAAATATTTTTTTTTCCATTGTGTAATATTCAACCCTATAATATCTGATGTCTGAAAATAGGCGTCCAATAATGTTTTCAACATGTCAACGATATGATTTATTATATTCATCATAAAAGTTGTGGGTTTTTACCATCAACTTTCATTGGAAATTGTTTATCTTTAAAGTAGTATTTATTTGTCACCAAACTACATTTATAAAGTATTTTATACAACAGTAATATAAAATCATTGTCACCTGATTTGTTGCTATCAAGATCATAGGTAAATCAGTTCTTTGTAATTCAGGATCTAAATCTGAGGGACTGGGCCAAGGCATTCCATACATTGGAATAGCTGTCTGGTCTACTCTGTCCAAGCTGAGCACTTCTAAATATTCTCCGGAACTCTTTCCAATATCATATTCCACCATGATCCTATCTATCCCTAGAGATAGTAACTTGAAATCTCCGTTTTCATTTTTTGTGGGTAAAAAAAATAACGATGTGATGTCTTTATAATGCGCTCTATGTTTGGCGATGAAATTCCACCTATACATTTCACAGTAGTATTTATAAACGCATACTGTTCTCCCTTTATCCTAATAAATGAAAAATTATATTATTAAAAAATCTGTATTATTAATCTTATAGTCCACATTTTAATTCTAAATTACTCGTAGCACTCGTGCCTCTCGGTACGTACGGTAGCTATAAACCGTGATCGGCACTGTAGTTTTGAGGCTGGTCGTGGCGCAGTGGTACAAATTGTGCTGCACAATCGACTGGTTGCGGGTTCGATTCCCACTCGAGAAAAGAAAATATTTAATTATGTTTTCATTTCTTCGCTCTGGTGAAGTAAGCCGTGTAAGAATAGGAGTTGGTACTGTCGGTGTCGTAAGAGGCGACTAAAGTACGTGTGGTAGAGTCACGTCGCCAGTAATGGCAGCACGCATGAGCAGACTCGACCGGATTTAATATCACCCCCGACATTTAAAACCGGCGTGAAGTAGTGGCCCTTGCCACTGCGTTTCGCATTAGGTAATGCCGGGCCCCGGTGCCCTTCATCTCCACCTTAAAGGCTGGCAACGCACCTGTGGCTCCTCTGGTGTTGCATGGGGTCGTGGGCGGCGGTGATCACTTACCATCAGGTGACCCGAACGCTCGTTTGCCTTGTCCTCTCCCACAAAAAAAAAGTGTTAATACAGCCTAAAACTTTTTGACGTATATAGCAGATAGGCACACGGGCTTTGTATTACTGAGCCACTCAACATCGTGTTTTATTTATCAGAGCGGGGAAACGAATATAAGAAAATTCGTATTCTTAAATATAGTATGTAATTGTTTAACATAATGTTGGACTTACAGCTGTAGCTAGAGTCAAAGAGTCACTTGCAAAAGCCATTTGCGTAATAGCATGTTGTGTATCTCTATGAGGAGAGGTCGTTAGAATGTCAATAGTAGTTGGATGGAGAAATATTAGCTCGCCGGTGTCCAGACCACATGCCAAGTGTAAACCTTCATGTTTATTTTAAAGTTCTTTTTTCCTTTTCGTTATATTAGTAGCTACCTTACTCTATTTAGTAAAATAGGGATCCAGGCCGCCGGGCCGGGATTAAAGATCAGTTGTTGTTTGTTTGTCGTTAAAGTAAAATAAAGACGTTAGGTATGACTGTTAAATATGGCGGTTTTCGGTGCCCAATTGAGGGAATAAATAATATTTAGTTGCTTACTCTGGCAACAAGAAATCAAAAAGATGAAATCGAAGGTGTATCGAAAATCGGGAGCGCTACGTGAGGAACGAAGTGTCTTAATTCTCTATGTCAGCCTATTCACGTAAATTCGCTATGAAGTGTGAACCCTAAGAGCAAAAAACCAATCCACAAACAAAAACAAACAAAAAACAAATCAACATTTGAGTCTGAGTCCCAGGTCTTGCAATCTCGCGAAGTAAGTCCGAAAGTGTAGTGTAGAGCAGTATTTGATCACCTGGTTCTCTCCGCCTACCCTTCTACTTGGGAAAGATAGATGTAAATAGAAAAAAAATCCAATTTTTAACAACCTGAAGGCGAATACTTGACACACGTAACAGAAAGTTGAGGTTTAGTGACCTCTGTATCGCCTTTTATGGAATTTTGATTTGGCGGTATAACTACTTTATAATAGTCCCTCAAGTCAAGCCTTAAAAATAATTTGTGAAGTTTAAATTGAAATAATTCTACAGCGCCATCAGCATATCCTATGCACATGTAGGGCCTGTAAAGTAAAGAAAAAAAATAACTTTTCTCTACTCTACTTTATTAACATAATACAACAATCGCTTAAATTACTTAATAAAACTAATATAATTACTTTTCCGGGTGCACGGATAAAGTTAGAGCGTGATACATCTTACTGTCTAGAATTGTAACATATTTCTCAGTCACGAAATCCAGAAAACCAACGCCCTGGTCACGAGAGCCTACAAAAATGTAAAAATATTAAATATTAAAATTATATAATATTAAAGCCGTCAGAGCCCGGAAGCGCAAGCGTGCGACTCTAAACTTCCCCTATTAAAGTGGTGCGGTTGTGGGTTCCATTCCCACTCGGGAAATTTAATATTTAATAATTCATTTTCTTCGCTTTGGTCAAGACTAACGGTATTTAAATGGGGCGCGGAGTTTCTCAACACTAAATTCCCTTTACCTACCCCCAGTTACATGCGCGATAGAGCATAAAATAAGAAAATAGAATTAGATCTTTTCTTTTTAGCTACACGTTGCATCCCACACAAGGCAGGGTGAGCAAAGAAAACTTTTTATCAAGATAGTTCGTTTCTCCCTTTACGTCTGAATTCTGGATCGTTGTTTACATCCACGCCAACTCAACACTGCTTCTTACCCGACAGGAGAATGAAAATACATAATTACAAGAATAATTTTCGTATAGTGAGTATAGTTAATAAAAATAACAATAATTTAACTAACACACAATAAAATCTCGAATAAGAAAACATTTGCCAGCGGTGGTCGCGTCTGACGGGATGTTCTTTTTCATCAACTTTTCTTTTACTACTCCTGTATCGACGTCACGTTCCGGTATTTTATCCCAGCAAGAGCATATTTTGTTGCCTGGTGTTAAGAAATATTACTAAATTATATTCTATGAATATATTAATTATCTAAATTAAATAAAATCGAAGGAAATCAAAAGAAAAGGAAGAGAATAAAATCAAAAATCAAAAAAGAAAATAAACTGTATTTTAGAATACTGTTCCACTTTTTCCGCCAAATTTTCGCCATATTGAAAGTTGTAATGTAGAGCGTGCTATACTTATTATCAAAAATAATTTATGAATTGTTTTATAAAAGGCTGATTGTGAGGTCGATCCCCACTCGAGGGAGTATTTATATATATTACAAAATATCCTTTCCTCTGAGCTGACTAGATGAAGTTCAGCATTGTGTACACGGCACGTATATTTTCACGCTTTATCTCTAGCTAGAAGAAGGCCACGTGATAAGCATGGTTGACGAGATGAAAGATGTATGGAGAGATCGTATTATTTGACACACCATTTTTTCCCGCAACCACGCTAGGACTGAAGCTGTACTTCTAAACTGGGTAGAAAATAAAGAAATTATAAAAACTAACACATTGGATCTAAAACCACACAGTTTCTAGGTGTTAAGTTGAAACAGATATCCATAACGCAATCAGTGTTAAAGCTGTGAAGCCAGAACAGTAGCTTCATTTGTTTGTCGTAGAAACGTATCTCCCCAAAAGCGTTGCCAGTCACGATCACTCTAATATAATAAGTTTAATATAGCTAGTATATATAAAATAATATATGGTAATATTTTCAAATGTCTTAGATAATATATTAATCGGTGCCAAGAAAAGAGTATAACAGAGGAAATTCGCATATTCGCATGATAGACAGAAAGAGTCTACGTTTCAAGACATTCCGTTTTCTGCTTACCAATCGAATTCAGGACATTACTTGTTGAGCAGCGGAATTTAACGCCGCGTTTCCTTAGATTAAGTACATATTACATTTTAAAACACAAAAATATATACATTTTTGTAAGCAATATTACCCGTCAATACTTTTAATGACATTAATTTTCTTTTGTTCAATCTTTAAAACTTTTATAAATTTCAAATTCTCATAATTAGTCTCCGTTTCGTTTTCATGGTACTCTATAGTATATCCATATACTAGGACACACCCTCTACTGGTGGCTACCAAGACTTGGTTGGACTCTCCGACAAAAGTAAAAGAAGTAAATCTGCCATTCTCTGGCTTAAATTTTTGATCAACTACTTTAATTTTCAGCTCATAATCATCAGTCTCTTTTAGAAGCCCTCGTTCAATGATGAACACTTTCTATAAAAAAAGATATTTCTTGATGAAAAATATTCCACCTAATATCATAAGAGTTATATGTATCGATTTTCCTACAACCTAAATACTTAATTAAATTATACCTGCAATAGAGCATAACCGAATAATCTACTTGAATATATTTTTATTAAAAAAAAATTAAGTATTTTTTTTAGCTTCACGCTGTATCTCGCACATATCAGGGCTAAGGCTGAGGGAACAGGAATAAGGTAAAAAAATAAACAGCTTATAAAAGTGTATGAAATAATAAACTAACACCAGAAATGCCAATCCATACATTACGTTTAGTCATTAACAAGAATTGTTCAGAATTGCTCGGATTGAAGGCCATGTCCACAATACCTCCACGGGGTATATCTACTTCTAGGGAAGCTAAAAAGCAACAAAAATCGAATTTGAGAACGGATTATGATTAAATAAAAAGAAATAGGTAACATATAAGGGCTGTCGTGGCGCAGTGGCACAAGGGTGCCGCCCGTAAACGCGACAGTTGTGGGTTCGATTCCCACTCCCACGGAGTGTCTTAACCGAGGTTCCCTCTGCCTACCCTGCTGTGTGCGGGATAAAGCGTGAAGCAAAAAAAAAAAGATAAAAAGGTTACTCATATTCTTTTAAAGATCTTCCTAACTTTTTTAAATAATTCACTTATATATTTAACTCTTAATATAAATATAATATTCAAAAATCATAATTAAAATAGCAAAAGATATCGTTAAATTCCAACACGAAATATAAAATAAATTTATATATTAGACAAACCGTACCATGAGGATCATTGAGCCCAAATGACCAAATCCACCAATTTATATTCGACTTGTCCTGATATTCGAGCGTCATTAAATATTTGGCATCAGAACTTATAATTACTTTCGAAAGCTGAACATTTGTATGAGGATTGAAGATTATCCTTTGAGGGAAATTGTCTTTACTGTCCCATACAATGATAACGTTCTCTGGTCCCGAGTCTGCTGTTACAAGCCATTTACCATTGCCATCGGACGCTATGCATGTAACCATGTGCTTCTGGACATGATGAAATCGTTATTTTTATTATATAGTAAATAATGATAGAGAATGATGAGAAATAGTGCAGTGTTGCACTAAATGAGCGATATCATTGAGTTATCCATTTACTTTTTGGTGTCGATTACAAAGTCACTCTTATGAAAAGAGATTTTTTTTATTTTTTTTTTATGGGAGAGGACAAGGCTAACGAGTGTTCGGGTCACCTGATGGTAAGTGATCACCGCCGCCCACGACCCCATGCAACACCAGAGGAGCCACAGGTGCGTTGCCAGCCTTTAAGGTGGAGATGAAGGGCACCGGGGCCCGGCATTACATAATGCGAAACGCAGTGGCAAGGGCCACTACTTCACGCCGGTTTTAAATGTCGGGGGTGGTATTAAATCCGGTCGAGTCTGCCCATGCGTGTTGCCATTCCTGGCGACGTGACTCTGCCACACGTACTTTAGTCGCCTCTTACGACACCGACAGTACCAGGGTGATCCTATTCTAAGCCGGGACCACACGGCTAATCACGGCTAGATAATCAGCTGTCACATGTCCGCAAGTATGAATATATTTATTGTAAGCATTTCCTGGTGTTATTTATTACATTATAAATTAGGTTACACGTGGTTGTTATAAAGTGCTATGTATTTAAATAAAAATTTCCAGGCTACACGATTTATCTAATCGGTTACGCCTTGTAAGCCAGAGGTCACTGGTTCAGTTCACATACATATAGGTGGTGCCTATTAACCATTTACATAGCTATCTTATCCATTATAGTTGTTAATTTTCATGAGAGTATACTATCTGCTTTCCCTACTTGTTATTCTATAATATACTGAACTTATTCTTAAAGGAAAATACTTAAGCCAATTATGAATGCAAGTGAAGTTCGGGCATGAAAAACATCCAGTTATCAAACACTGTTGTAATTTTAGCTTCACACTGCATCCTGCACGTAGCAGGGCAGGCACGGGGAACCTGAGAACTTGGTATTAGGAACTCACTTCCGTTCCCCCCTAATGTCAATAATGGCTATATTTATTTACATTCTGACAAATCTGAGATATTAGACTGATATTAGTATAATAAAGATTATAAAATCATGTGCGATTTTCATTAGAGTTAATGAATTATTTCCATTTTCTTGTACTGGTAATAAAATAAAGTACAGCCTACCTTCCTTATGCGGGACGAACACAATGACTAATCTACAGATTTTTTTTACATTTTTAAAGTGTGATTCCACACTTTGGAAAGAGAAATAATTTTAAGAAATCATGTAAACAGTTGAACGTAGCGAAAGTTGAAACGCGCCTCTTTGGAAACCGTCCAAACGCTCTCAGAACGGGTTCAAATCCCGCTACATTAAAATTTTTATGTTTTTTAAAAAGTATTAATCTAAATATTTTGTGAATATTTGTGAATTTTCACTCTTGGATTACCAAAAGTTAAAATTCACGAGATCGAAAAAAATTATAAAATGTTGGTTTCAGAACGAAATATGAAAACTTTAATTGTAATCATCCCAGATCAAGATTTTGGAATGACAGCAAGAACTAACCGAAAAAACCTTAAAGCAGCGTAACCGGCTTTAGGGGCATTGACTGTAATCGTAATTGTCGGGGAACCGGAAACAATATAACTTCAAAAGTAAGTACTTATTTACCTCAAAATCATAACTCGTATTTATGTAACATTATAAAGTAAAACTTTATGCAGTAGATTTTTTTCAAAATATTTATAAATTTCAAAGAATATCTTTTGCTACAATTTAATTTTTTATATATTGTTTGCACTCCCAATTTCCCCATTATTCGAGACAATGCATGTTAAGGTCTATTACAGAAGTCTGTTAATTAAATTAATTACTCTCGAGCGGAGATCGGAACCCACAACCGTCGCGTTGACACTCCCACTGCGCCATGGCCTCGGTATTTTCGATAGCACACTCATTGTTTTCAGATACAATTTTTATGATAAAAAAAAATTATAACCAAAAATATATATTTAACAAAATGTTAACACACAATTTTCTCAAAATTATACAGAAAAATAAAATGCAGAAAACTCTTTGTACCATCATAAGAGGTCAACTCACGTGTCCCTGTAGTATCATCATGTTGTGTGTAGTCCAGTTGTAGAGCACCCCGCAGTTGCCGGCCGCGTAGAACACTGTGGTGCTGTTGGAGCTATTCAGATTGATCACACCAACTTTCGGATTATAACCATATATCCACCTTATATTCTGTATTCAATCATTTTAATTATTACCTAGAAATCTTTTGGTATCGAGATATATCGAAATCAGCCAGTTCATATAAATTTTAATATAAATAATGCCACGAGTTTCTGTTATAGTAGTTTTCCCTTTGGTGAAAATAAAGCATATTAAGATCGTTGATCATTTGTTGGCACTCATTTAGTATTATTTTTTTTATTTCGTTACAATAAATAATGAGAACTTACAAAAGGTGACGGCTTATAACCATATTGACAAAAATCCGAACGTTTTCTGATCTGTGACAATGAGAGGCTGTAAAGATTGCGAAGGTCATCGTCATACGCGACATTCGCTTGAATGTTTGGTAAAGAATGAAATTTCTTTGATTCATCTTCTTCCATTTTAATTTAATGATAATATTTTAATAAATTATCTAATATACGTTGTCTATTTGACTAAATCAAAATCTTTGTTTATTATTATAATTTTTTTTTTCAAATAAACCTATTTGTTATTTTTATACGTTAAAATCTACAAAAAAGTTATTATGTAATTACTAATTATACTAATGCACTTTAGATATATATCTATTTATTTTATTTTTATTATCATATACGTACGTCGTACGTGAGGGGTAGTTGTGGCGCAGGATAACAATACTATGACTGTAAACGCGGCAGGTTCGATTTCTACTCCAGGAAATATTATATATTTCAATATCCTCGCTCTAGTGACGAGACAAAGCATGGCGTTGAATTCCGCCACTCAATACACAATTCCTCATGAATTCGTCGGAAGTAAAAACAACGGATGTGTCTAAACTAATTTAATTTTTATGTATGTATATGTCAAAAAACATCAGCTTCAAACTGTATGCCACACACAGCAGGGTAAGCAGAGGGAATCTAGTGCTAAGACACTCCGTTCTCCACTTTCCCCTAAAGTTTGGAATCCATGTAATAGATTCAAAATTAAAAAAATCACTACACATACTCATTACATATACGTAACTATACTCAGAATCGTACGCAGTTGAGTCATTACAAAACAAAACCAATGTCCTGCGGCTGCTCGTCGCTAAAATAGTGCATCGAGTAGGAAATAAATGAGTAACAGACAAAGGGCGTTAACCACTGTGCACTGTACCGTATTTATAATGTTATATTATATATAAATATCTTTATCTCAACGCCTGTCAAAGGTCGATGTAGTACACACGGGATAGCATTCGCCTTCCTTCACTGCTCCGTTGTGGTCATGGATCTGAGAAGTCTCCTTTTAACTCTAATTGGACTTAGTTTAGTGTATGCTAAGACGATTTTTGTTGAAGAAGCTGTTTTAGGTCCTGAAGAGGTCAGTTCTTTTAATGTTTTATATATCACTTAAGTATTTGTATTGAGGAAATAGGAAATGAATATTGTAATTTTTTTGATAGAATCGATTCCGTAAATGTTTATAGATAATTAATATAACAGTTATCTTACAGCTACTTTGTAATGTTATTGTACCTCCTGGCCCGGTGACCTATATTTTGTTTATAAATACTTACATAGTTAAACGATTAATAAGTTTAATTATAAAATTATTATCACAGGAAATAAATTTTATATGTTTAAGTGATATATAAAACAATTAAAACATGTATATACTTTATAACCAAAATATACGGATTACATACATATACCTATCTCATATATTGCAAAGTGCAAAAACGAAAAAAAAAGGAAATTAACAAAGAAATCAAAGTTATTTTTAATTACTGATAAAAAGAATACATACATTAATAAATTTTTAGATTGCGTTTATGAAAAAATATGGCTATTTACCTGAAAAAGAAAAAGGAATGGATTTTGCGTACACTCCGCACGCACTGCACACTGAAGCTGTAAAGAAGATGCAAGAGTTCGCTGGATTGGCACCAACTGGACAACTTGATGCAGAAACTAAAAAAGTGAGTCAACATAATTTCTTCCTGAGGGTCTTTTTATCAGATTATTCGAGACTATCATGGGCAGCATTTTTATTTTTATTTTTATTAAGTCAAATTCATAAGCCATAAATAAACGTCGTCATCATCATTAAAAATATATAACATGTAATAGGAGCTTTAATTCCATTCCATTCAAGATTACGTTAAACGTTAAAGTTTTTTCAATCTTTCTCTAGCTTTTTAAAAGAAAACGATGTGGAGTGAAAGACATAGAAACGAAAGCAGAAACTCATCGAAGAAAACGTTATATAATACAACAGGGATGGAACAAGAAGGCTATTACTTACAGGTAAATACGACTATTACGAATTAAGTAAAGTAATCATTTTTGATTTTCGACAAATTTTATTAGTCGTTTAAGCTCTTGAATAGAAATTCTTATGTTGATAGTAAAATAACTTTCCACGAATTATAAGATATTATTACACTTAAAAAATATATCTATAGTCAAAATATTGACAATATTGCAGAGTCATAAATGGTTCAAGTACTCTTCAAAAGCCTCGAGTTGAAACACTAATGGCTGCCGGGCTAGCGATATGGGCCCCTCATGGCGGATTAAGTTTTAAGCAAGTTAATAACGACAAAGCTGACATACAGGTCTCGTTTGCGAGCAAAGATCATGGAGACGGGTAAGTTGCACTATTTACCAAATTATTTCAAAAATTATTTAAAAAAAACATAAATGCGCTTTAAATGAGAAATGAAATAATTACCACAATTGCGAACAATATAAATAGGATTTCAAAAAGTTGAAAGATTTGAATACTTTATTGGGGCGTTAGACGTTCTATAAAAATGTTAATGCAAACTTAGTGGCAATGGAAAATGATAGTAGTCTCTTTCAGCCTCCAGAATTCGGTAGAAAGTGGGGAACGGAGTGTCTTATCACAAGATTCCCTCTGCCTACCCTGCTGTGTGCGGGATACAGCGTGATGTTGATTTCAATTTAGTAGTCTCTCATACCCATCTCCCGCTGTCGCCCTGTGGAACCAAAAAAGGCTTTCCTACTTACAATATCCGCCATTTTAGATGTATTGCGTGTTGAGTGGTTGAACTCAAAACCGCGTTTTGCTTTATGACACGTAAAAAATATTTAGGGCTGTAATTCCTTGTGTGTACCTACCTACTCGCGCTTGTAAACTTTTCCAAATGCACTTTTTCACTCAATGTTAGTATTAATTTTGGGCAGATAAACTATATTAGTTCCTCTCTAACCTAGGTTTCCTTTTGACGGGCCAGGTCACGTTGTAGCGCACGCATTTCCACCACCACACGGCGCTATGCACTTCGATGATGACGAGCTCTGGGGAGACAACCCTGAGGACGAAGAAGAGGATATGACGGACTTCTTTGCTGTAGCAGTCCATGAAATTGGGCATGCTCTTGGATTATCACATTCTAATGTCAAATCGTCAGTTATGTATCCATATTACCAATTACCAGTGGAAAAGCTTCATGAGGACGATATATTGGGAATGCAAGAATTATATTGTAAGTGACATCAGATATATATATATATATGTATGCGTATATGTTTTGTTATATACTTTGATCCTGCAAGTAAAAATGACCTTATCATTGCTTGTTGATTCTATTTTATTAACGCCTTGTATTATTCAATAAAAATGTATTTTTTTTGTAAATCTAAACTGTAATTTTCTAAATATAAAATTAAGGCTATTCATAATTTGAAATATTATTTTTCACTCTTAAATATTAGTTAAGCATTTCCTGTATCTGCTTTTTATCCTTTACCAATACTAAGAAATGGATATATGTAGATAGTTTAATTTTATTTTAGCAAAAGATAAAGTGCAAACTGCAGTATCAGAGGAGAACACCGAGAGCACCGTCGCGTTCCGGTCGTTCACCCTCGCCGAAGATGGTAAGAAATTTTCTTCATAAAAATGTGCCAGAACTTGGACTGAGAGAGATATCATTCGTGGACTAATTTATAATTGATTGCTAGATTGGCCTTTGGATTGGATTGGAGACGGATGTCAATTTTTTATTTTTATATTACCTACACAAAACAGTTTGATACGAGTGAATTTCCTATTTTCTATGTACATGATATTACAAAGTAAAACCTGAAATGTCATGGAAGAATATTGAAAAAATTACATGAAAGTATTTCAAAGATTTTTATCGTTATAGCGTACTGTAAGAATATAGTTTTCATTAGAATGAAATAACAAATATTTAATTATTATTTTTCAGATGATGAAAATGTCATACCCGATTTATGCTATACAAATTACAACACAATACAAGTCATCCAAGGAAAAATATTCGTGTTTGAAGAAGAGGTAAGGTTATTCAATGCTAGCAAATTATTTAAAATCAGCTTCACTCTGTATCCCGCACACAGCAGGGTAGGCAGAGGGAACGTAGTGTTAAGACACTCCGGTCCCCACATTCCGCCGAATTCTGGAGGCATTGCTTGTTTAGTGACACTCCCTTGTGCCACTGCACCACGACGGCCACAAATTAAATTCAAATTAAATCAATTTTTAAATTAAAACTTAAAAATTTTAAGTATTAACTGTGTACATTTTGGAAGCTAGATTTTTCGTTTTCTCTGGCTATCTTGCTGGGAATAAATGGTGAGGTTAAAAAAGCTTTTTAAATTAGTATTGTGTGTCATTTTATAGCTTTTATTGAATATTTATATTTCAGTGGGTTTGGGTATTAAGCAAACGGAAGACAATTGTGGACGGATATCCAAAAAAGTTTCATGAAGTGTTCATAGGACTGCCACAGCATATTAAAGTTATACAGACGATATATGAAAAACAAAATGGACATATTGTTATATTCTCAGGTATGTCAGCTTCACGCTTTACTGATTGTTTTTCGATTTGACTCAAAAATATTGAAATATACTTCACTATTCTTGGAAATTATTGTTAACTAATATCTAAATAATATATATTATTATTTTAGATGTAAATTCACGCTAAGGCTTGTTACCCCCATAACTCCCTTACTGGGTATAGGTTTAGTGGCAGCTTCCCCACGCTTATCGGAGTAGATCCAAACAATAAATATATTAATAATAGATTTATTATTCTTAAAATACCGTTTTAAAGAAATTGATGCTTTAAAAATTAGTAGATACTTAAGTTTCAGAATGAAACAGAAAATATAAACCTACAATGGGTACCTCCCAATTTGAAAGATTACATACACTGTATTTTCACAATTTAATTAAGACAAAAAATATATAATAGTAAATTAATGTAACATAATTTACTATTATATTATATTTTTTTTTCTCAATTATCTACGTCACAGGTCGAAGTTTCTGGGAATTCAGCGCCCGTTTCCGATTGGTAAGACGCGGAAGGCTTACAGAATATCACATTCCGCCTCAAGTGAATGAATTAAGCACAGTTTTTCTTTCTAACTACAATAATAAGACCTATTTGATCGAATATGAAAGGTTCTGGAGGTTTGACGAAGAAACTGGAAGAATAGACAACGGATACCCTAAGGATATGTCAGCATGGAGATATCTGCCTTACCCTGTAGACGCGGCTATTATATGGAAAGGCGGTAATTTTTTATTGCTACTATGTTCTGTTTAATTATTTGTAGACTGGGTGTGCTATGCAGAATTCATGTTACATGAGAAAATTGTAATCAAATAATCCGATGATACATCTTTACGTTCCCCATTTCATTTATCTTTAAATTTTTGTATATACAGTGGTTAAAGAATTTTGTCGAAATCCGAGTGTTGATTTAAATTCCACACAATTGACAGATCATTATACTTCCTAATTACCGAAATCCCAAATAAAAATCGTCATTTTTTTTTTCAGATACATTCTTCTTTCGTGGTCCTCGTTTCTGGCGTTTCGACAACACAGAAATACGTGCCCACCCCTACTACCCCTTGCCTGTCGCTCAGATATGGTTCCCTTGCAAGCCCACGCCCGACATGATGCGGTACACCACTAATGACGAGCCATAGACAATAGATAAATGAATAATTAAAATATAATATTATATTTGCATTTAAATATATATACATATTTACAATGTAATCAATTATGAATTTTTATTTTATAACCTTGTTTTCTATTTAATTTCATATTTAGACAGAACGTACCTTACTTTACCTTTATACTTACTATCGAGAACTAAAGTGATTATAAGTTAAAGTAAATTTAGAAGAAGAATTTAATAAAGATAGAAGAACTTTTATTTTGCCCTTGTCAAATAAGGATGTAAATCTAAGTACTAAGTAATAATATAAGTATGTGACGACGAAACAAAACGATAAGCGAATTTACAACGAACAAATAGATGACATGACATTTTTACGTATTAGATAAGACTATAAATAAATACAAGCTCTTAATATACATCGTCTAGTTCTACTAGTAGTGTTGAAGTCGTCCTCGGATTGAAATAAGTGTTAAGATGAAAACAGTAGTGATAACGGGATCCGAGAGCGGCATAGGACTCGGCATGCTCGAGTATTTATTAAAGAGAGGAAAATCTGAACATATTTTCGCAATTTATTTAAGAAAAACTGAGGTACGTGTTAAATTATAGAGACTTTTTATAAAAATAGGCATTTATTATTTGTCAGTTTTTATAGTTCCGTACCTTTTAACGAAAAAAGGAACCCTTACAAGATCACTTTGTTATCCGTCCGTCTGTCTGCCCTTCTATCAAGAGCAATTATCTCAGGAATGCTTGGCGATATCGAGTTAAAATTCAAATAAAATTAATTAAGTTAAATAATATAACCAAATTTAATGTTTTAACATGATAAGTTGAAAACAAAAAGATTTAACTTATTAATGTTTTTGATGATGATTACAGGAACTGACAAAAATCGCTGAAGAAAATAAAAATGTTCACATAATACATTTAGGTAATTAATAATTTTTGGTTTTTAAATTTTAAAAACTTTATTAAAGATGTAATACCGTTTTTTTTTCTTTGACCTCAAAGAAAAGATAGGTCAGCATATTTTGTGTATACATATACAATCATTTTGTGTAATGTTTTTTATTTTAGATTTGAAAAAATTTGAAGAATTTGACGAACTCGTTTTAAAAATCCGAAAAATAGTTGGAGATCACGGTTTAAACCTTTTGATGAACAATGCTGGCTTCCTAACGCCGTCTGCTAAATTGGAGGATCTGAAAGCTGAACAATTTATTGATAATTTTGAAGTCAATACTGTAGCACCTATATTACTTACAAAGGTCCATATTTAATTTTTTTAAGACATTCGTCGGCTTGGAAGAGAGACGCATTGCTTCTCGTTTTACAACACGATGGGCACATTTAATTTAATTTAATCTATGGATCCATGTTTCTTCTATTTAAAAAAAGTACCAGATAAAATAGATTACGAAGAATTAATTTGTGAACTAAGATGAAAAACGATTCGATATCTATTATGATACAAAAATAAGAACTCTTGAAAACTCTTGAAAGAAAAATGAAGAATGATATATCTTTAATTATATAGGCTATAACTAATTATTCATTTTTCTATTTTAGGCCCTACTACCACTATTAAGACAAGCGGCTCAAGTTAATAGTGAAAATCCAATGAGTGTGGATAGAGCCGCCGTAATAAACACGAGTTCGTTAGTCGCATCCATTGCCCTTAACTCTCAAGGGGCCTTTTACCCGTACAGATGTTCAAAGGTATTATATACATTGTTTTTAATGTTTTTTACTGAATAAGCTTTCTTTTAGATTATTTTAACAGATAAAATAAATATTAATATAGCAACCGCTCAATTAAACTTATTGTTATATATATGTATATCATAGCAAAGCTTCATCAAAATCCATTCAGCACATTTTGCGTGAAAGTGGAAGAACACTCCATCCTTACAAACTCCACATTTATAATATAAAATGGGTTAACAAACTGACGACTCAACGGATTGTTTTTCGATTTACTTAATACGATTTACGGTAATATTAATACACCAATAAACTTTTACTTTTATTGTATTCAACAGACGGCGATAAACGCCGCCACCAAATCTATGAGCATAGATTTAAAAGAAGACAACATTCTCGTCGCATCCATGAATCCGGGATGGGTGAAAACGAATATTGGTGGAAAGAGCGCCCTAATTGACGTCGAAACCAGTGTCGCTGGTATATTTAATACTATAGAAAACCTACGGGAACAAGATACTGGAAAATATTTGCAGTATGATGGCGTAGAACTGCCATGGTAGATAAAATAGAATTACTTAGTGAACAATATAAATCACCCTTTTCTATACCAGTAAAGAAATATATATATTTTTTTTTTTTTTATGGGAGAGGACAAGGCAAACGAGCGTTCGGGTCACCTGATGGTAAGTGATCACCGCCGCCCACGACCCCATGCAACACCAGAGGAGCCACAGGTGCGTTGCCAGCCTTTAAGGTGGAGATGAAGGGCACCGGGGCCCGGCATTACCTAATGCGAAACGCAATGGCAAGGGCCACTACTTCACGCCGGTTTAAGATGCCGGGGGTGGTATTAAATCCGGTCGAGTCTGCCCATGCGTGTTGCCATTACTGGCGACGTGACTCTACCACACGTACTTTAGTCGCCTCTTACGACACCGACAGTACCAGGGTGATCCTATTCTAAGCCGGGACCACACGGCTGAATAATAGAATAGAGATAATATTATAGAATTTCGGTCCAAAAGGAGTAAAAAAAATCCTTTTCTAAAATTATTCATTAATCTATAAGAAGAATTTTGTAAAATAAATTAACTTTGCAAAAAAATAATACAAGTATTATTTTATTCTAAAATTTTATGTATAATAAACAGACATAGATACAAATGTATAATAATTATCATATTGTCCGTTTATACATTTAATTTCATATAGCACTTTTTAAGACGACGCATAAATATCCCAATCGACTGGATTAAGACGCGTAAATGACGCTTCTGTTCTATTGACAACCATTTAAGTTGGCTACGCTACTGCGACCCATGGTCATCTCTTCTTAACCCAAAAAAAGACGCTTAATATAAAATTTTACCGACGTCCGAATTTACATAGTAGTTTTTGAGACAGACCTAAAAAACGCGAATCGGCGTAGTCTAGAATAGTTAGGAGAGCATGAGTCAAAGAAAAATTTATCTTTAAGGGTAAGAGGTTCTTCCACTTTCTCAATCTGCCTATAGTATCTAAAATATTATGACTAAGTCCAGACACGTGAGGCGATCAGCAAAATATACTATCCATCCTGAGTCCCAGATTCTTAATATTCTCACTCCAAAGACACATTATCATATAAAAGTAGCTTTTACGCAGTAGTTACCAAATATACACACCTGAGACTTATTGCAAGCAGATGCTTGCGAAGCAAAATTTTTGAAGACGAGAGAAGAGGAACTTCGGTTTGGATGCAGGATTGGATAGTAATGATAATGAAGAACTTTTATTTTATTACTGTTAGAAATTAAATTGACAATAGTAAAAAATTGTTCAGAGCGTTTAAATCCATGATGTTCTTTAAGATATCTACATAATTAGTGCGCCGGCCTCATATACCCATCGCGTTCAGGAATTTCCAAGTATTTGGTGGATTACTATTGTTAATTGACAAGACAACAATAGATATAGTTAGGTCGGGCATCTCTGCATGTCTTGTTACATCAGTTATTTACCTTTATAATTTAATTATTTGTATTTATAATATAAGAATCTGAATGTTATCAAAAAATTCAAGTGGAAATATTTTTTAATTTTTAGAATAAAACGAAGCAATGTTAAACAAATAACAGTGAAAGAGGTAAATTAAAAAACAAATAAATAAGCAATAATGTGTATCTATTTTAAAAATATGGATTTCTCTTCTTAATATCATATAACAGATTAAATCTCAATAGCACGCGGAATCACATGAAAACAATCACTATCTTCGCACATTCACTTAAATAATTAATTTTATTTTCACCACGGTATTTCAACGCCGTCATACTGTAAGAATTTCCCGCTGTCCTTTTCCCCGAGAGCGCCGAGAGTGTCAAAGAAGCCGTTTAAACTAGTTTCCGTGTCTATTAAAGCTCCATCGCCACCCATAAAAGTCTGCACCCACCCAGGATGCATGGCGACGCATAAAATGTTATGCTCTTTCAAGTCTATGCTTATAGATTTTGTTGCTGCATTTTGTGCTGCCTGAAAATTGGAAAAAATCGTTATAAGTGTTTTTGTTACAGCACGGTTGGACAGCTTCTATAAAGATGTTAATTTTGCTTCTCTTGTTTATCGTCCGAGCGCTTTGAACGCCAAGTCATCTGTTCTCATCAAGCGAAGTTTATGTTTTTTACCGCTTGTTACAACTTATTTATGTATATAATCTGACCTCTCTAATACTGACCTTTGAACATCTGTAAGGGTACTTCGCGCCACTGGTGTTTTCGGTGATGGATCCCAATTTGGAGCTCACGTTAACTATGGCTGCTCGTTCTATACTCACTGGTTTGTCGCTGTTTGTTACTGCTGCTTGCTTAAGTAATGGAAGCATAGCCTATAAACAAAACGAAAACTTTTCATTTTTCTTCAGTTTGAAGCATTTACTATATCGTATACTGACTATCATTTTATAACTGATTACCATTTTATGATGAATTTTTGTAATACTTAGTTGGTAATTATTTTGTTTTAAAAGATAAACTAAATAATTATAAATTAAAATTATTTTTTTAGATACCTTAGTTAATAAAATAGGTGCTACAGTGTTGATCATGTAGTTGTTAATAAGCTCTTCTGCCTTGATCTCTTCAAGTGTGGGGAAATTTTGAATGCCCGCTACGTTTATTAGCATGTTAAGACCGCTATCACCCACCACGCTTTTTATATTCGCAACTAAATTATCATATTTCGCAAAATCTTTAACATCTGAAATGAACACACACCTATGAATAAGTTATTTAATAAATAGTTACAGCCAATGTTGGAGCCTTTACAGAGTCACAGGATATTTCGGGAGACCGAGCAGGAGGAGGAGATATGACTATGGCTAAGCCTTTCTATGGTAGCATAGCACCATAGAGATACTACGACTCACGTATCCTGCCTGACATGGACCTCGGCTTGAGTACATCGCCATTAGTAGCGGTATTTGCTTTGCTCGAGCTGAGGTCAGCCTATCGGGTAGATGTCTAGACATCCTGGCTGAATATTAAATGTGGGCCTTCCCACACCTAGGACAGGGATATATTGAAGGTGGCACCCCGTCTTCACCTGTCTGGACGATATGCGTGCCTTGTGCGTTTGCGTCGCTCTGTAATATTATAGTTCAGCGACATTCAATAATACGCTAGCAGTAGCCTCTCTCAGTAACTTAACAGAAAACTATTCGACGCAGAAAAGAAACTATGTGTAGGTTTTATGAGCTAAAACCCGCCATACTACAAATATTATATGAATTCATTGTGGGGATAACTATTATAATTTAATATATATTATTATTCATGTAGGAACATGCTTCATTGTAGATGCATTTGTATATATATATACGTATATATATATATTCAACATAATTACCTAATTGAGAGATATGTACGTTTTTGTTCTCCTCAGCAATTTTCTTTATATCCTGCAATAAGATAAAAGTCTATAGTTAGAAAATTTTTGTTTTGGTTAAATAAAAGTAAACGGTACCTTTATGGCGTATTTGGGCTGTGCCGTTGAGCTCGTTGAGAGGTCGGGAGGATGACATATAATAATATATATTTGTTTATGTCCTTTTTATTATTCTTCTAAGTATGGTATAGCACTGTGTGTTAACCCATGCATTATATGTCATTCCGCTGGCGTGCGTAGGCCGTCTTGGCGCAGCGACAAAAGGGTGTGACTGTAACGCGACGGTTGTGGGTTCGATCCCCAATCGAGGAAGTGAAATATTTATTTACGTTTATATTTCCATTTCTTCGCTCTGGTGTCGAGGCAAAGGGCGGCGTTGATTTCTGCCACTCAGCACGAAATTCCTTTCAGGTATCGGCAGAAAATGGGGTACGGAGTGTTAAGACACTAGGTTCCCTCTGCCTACCCTGCTGTGTGCAGGATACAGCGTAAAGCTGAACAAAAAATAACATTATATTTGTACTGCTTGTATAATTAATTGTTAATATTGAATGTGAATACATTTACCCATCGACAAGATAATATAAAAAAATAAATAATAATCTGTCATCAGGTAACTACCTGATACCTGTTATCGGGTAAGTGAATGATAACAATATAAACATGAAACATATACTTATTTAAAGCTATTTGCTAAATAATGCTTGTCATAGTCATATTTGTAATATTTTCCTGTTAAGATGACTTTGCAGTAATCTCTAACATGTTTTATTTTAAGAAATAATTTATTTGTATGTAAGGCAACAAACCTTAAATTAAACCTTAAATTATTATTTAGAGTTGGGACGTAGTAGAATTAGAAATAAAAACAAGTAAGAAACGCTTCTGAAGATTTTTCTTATAACACCTAATAATTTAGTCCGAATTTTATATAAGAATACTGAAGAGAAAATTCAATATAGAAATTAAATAATTTTAAATTATTGCTGTTAAGTCTTTTTTATTATTCCTTGAAAAAAAAACTTTATAATAAAAATATTTACTTATCTAAAAATAGATGTTAAATAAAAACTATAGACGATATGTGTATTCGTTATGTGAATATTCACATAACGAATACAGATCGAATGCGACCTTCAAACGTGTTGATAATAAACAACTCACATATTTGCACTAATTCAATGGAAAAAATCACTTATTTTTCTTCAAATTATTAATATCTTATTCACAATTAGTTGATTTAGCAAAAAAAATATTTACCTCAGTCAATATCAAATATGTCGCGAAAATATGTTCAGCTTTTTTATTTTTAAGCAAATATTTGACCATTCCCAGACCCAGTCCAGACTCAGTTCCTGTCAACAACACTGACTTCATCTTTAAGTTATTTATAATACAAAATTAACCGAAACACTGTACTCTTGACGCGAGAGCTGAGCGGAAAATGTTGTTGAATGTAGCCGCTCTAGAATATTTTATACCAAAAGCCAATTTTAAATACAGTATGTCAGAAAGAGACAAAGTGCTAGTAGCCGCCGAGCCGGATCCACGAGTGATTCAAACAGTTACTGACTTCAGACTTGCCTGACTGCCTATATTCACAACGGCTTAACTATGCGTAATTAAACATTTTATGTTGCAATATTAACTATACTTTTTTTCTTATGAAAAAAGATTGTTTATTTATTTGTATGTCGCTATATGCTCTTTCATTACTTATAGATAAGTATTCTATATGTATATTGTTCAGATGCCTTGATAAATGTTATAATTTTGCGTACATCGTAGTTCGTATATATCTTTCCGTTAGATCTCCAAGGTCACTGGTCCTTCCATTCCTTAATTGAGCTTCGTTTGTACAGATCCAGATTAAGGGATTTTTTTTTTAAATTTTATTCATAAGAATTAATAGCAAAATAAGAATACCAAACTTTCAGATAAATTAAGCGCGTCTCCTGCAGTTGTGAAGTGCAGGAGACGCGTAGGTTAAAAATTACGCTTTCAAAGATTAAATATTATTTTAATATATGTATGCAAAATAATTTCTATTAAAATATATATATATTTGATTTCAGATTAGATATTCATAACTAATACAGATTGTTTATCTTTCATGAGTCCACAAAAATGTTTTCAATTGAATAAGATGATATGAATTATGATACGTTGAATGACTTGCACAAAAATGACACGAATATTGTTCACGCACGTCTTGCGTCACGTGTGTCGCCAGAATATAGTGTATCATTTCGTTTTTTGTCCATTTTGAATTTTTAGTTACTTATAAGGAACCTATGAGTATCGCAGGAGGATGTGAAATATTAATTTATGTTTATATTTCCATTCTACGCTCTGGTGTCGAGGCAAAGCGCGGCGTTGAGTTCTGCCCCCCAACACGCAACTGTAACACAACGGTTGTGAGTTCGATCCCAACTCGAGGATGTGAAATATTTATTTACTTTTATATTTCGAAAAATCTTTTATATTTCAAACAAATTAATTAATAAAATTATTTTTCCCCCATACGCAAAATCAAGTCCTACGTATTGGCGGCGAAATTGAACGTTGTTTAGGTGTACTATAGAAAAAAGTTAATTGCGTAAAAAAGAACGTAAGATATCCCTTTCTCGTTCTGGTATGTTTTTTAGCAATTGGGCAGACTTGACCGGATTAATACCACTCCCGGCATTTAAAACCGGCGTGAAGTAGTGGCTCTTGCCACTGCGTTTCGCATTAGGTAATGCCGGGCCCCGGCGCCCAACATCCTCCACCTTAAAGGCCGGCAACGCACCTGTAGCTCCTCTGGTGTTGCATAGGGTCGTGGATGACGGTGATCACTTACCATCAGGTGACCCGAACGATCGTTTGCCTTTTCCTCTCCCATAAAAAAAAAGAAAAGGGCAGATCGACAAAGTGTAATAGTATTTTTGAAGTAGGAGTATTTACGTTTTTGGTATGTATTCGTAACTGCGTCAGACGTAATATAGATGGATATGGATAAAAATTGTGAATAACCGTTTAAACCGTTGACGTATCTTTATTATTTGTTTAGATATGGGTTTAACTAATTTTTCGTACAAGCTGCTCCCGTAAAAAGTGCGCAGACGCTTCCACCTGTATATGTTGTGGTTGACTTTACTATGTGTCGTGATTTACCATCTTTACTCAAGTGGAAATCGAATGTACAATCTATCATGTTTACAGTCACACTTTATACCCCTGCGCCACGACTGCCCTCTAAAATAAATGTCATGAAATATAATCTTAGGTAGGTAAATAAATACAAAAATATTTAAAAAATATATCAATTTATTAGTTTAAATCACAATTAAAAATGAATATCGACAAAACTAATGTGCTCAGACGGTATAATGAAAGGAGTATCGTAATACTGTAAATCGTAACATATATATAATAATTTATTCAATTTCTAAATGTCTTAGAATAAGGCCCGATGATAAAACAGCACCGAAAAGTTATTAATTTCTATAAGAATCATAGTCTCACTTTTTGTTCTGTATCATAAATAATTGCTTATATTTTTTACCTGAGTACAAAATTATAGGCAAAAAGTTATATGTATAAAGCGCTGGTTTTATTTTGTAATAGTTTGCTGAACTAAACAAATGCCCTTTATTATTGGTGAAGTGCAAAAACTACAACAATAAAAAAAATCAATACATCTATTAAGAAATAACATCAAATTTTCAACATTTAATTTAATAATTATCAAATTTAAGCGCTACAATTTTATGTGTACTGTTCTCATTAATTTAATTAAGTTTCATGTTTGTAATTAATGCAATGTAATATGTTTTTAATATAAAAATCATTTAATAATGGAAAGGCATGAATTCAATTGTTTTCCAAATTCAAAAACAAATTATAAAAATATAATAATATTCTAAGTAAAGACATTTTGTCTACAGATCAAACAGAGTTAGACAATAATTTTTAATTTGTAACATATATTGAGTACATTCAATACAATAGATAATATAAAAATAAGTAATAAATCTAAAATATTTATTTACATTTTCAAATTTGGAATTCAAAACAATACAGCCTAACAACATTCAGCATAACAAAAGCACACACAATGGAAAATTGACTGTACCAATTCACTTAAACAAATATTAAATTAATCTATTTTAATGGTGGCAACACTGACAGACATATTTCATTTTAGCTATTTTATTGGTTATAACAATGACAGGCATATTATATAAAGGCATATTTTATAGTTTAGCTGCAGCATGAAGCAGGGTTGGGGTCTTTGCCGGAGCGCTTGGTTATGTTGAGACGGGTGAACTCCTCAGCTATGGTTGGATGAATACCAACCGTGTTAATTAATTGTTCCATTGTTATACCGCATCTGGAATTAATTAGTTAAGTGAAAAAGAAATATATGTAATGTTTAATATTTCTTGAGTGGAGATTGTTTGCTAATAGGAATTTTTTAAATATTTTTTCTCATTTTTCAGTTTATTTTTATAGTTTAGGTACCGTGGGGTGGGTATACACATGTTGTGGGTACATGGGGTATTCTCTTGCGGTCGCTAAAATATGTGAAAAAGATGTAACATTGACTATTGTACCGGTGAGACATAATAAGCTATTAAATATTAATATTATTAAAAAGCATAAGTGTTTTAACCCTAGTCTCCCTGTGCCTACCCTACTATATGCGGAACAAAAGGATAAAGCAAATATAACAACTTACTTAATAGCGGCAGAGAATCCTTGAATCACTTCACCAGCGACTGGGCCCACGAAGTGTAGCCCTAGAACACGTTGCGGGGCTTCCCTTAGGGCTACAGCCTTTAAGTAGCAGTTACGAATACTTCTTTGGGGAATGAAGAATTCTGTAGGTTTGTAGAACGCGTGGTACACTTCTAGGTTGTCAGCGCCGAATCTGAACAAGATGTGAAAATAAATTAAAACGTAAGTTATTAGTAGTTAATATAAAAAAATTTAAGCAATTTAAAACCAGACACAGTAAACATGAAACAAAAATTCTAAAATACTGTCTTAAATTATTTTATTTAGAAAACATCATAGGACAATCTTTAATGTATGTAAATGTTGGCAATTTGATTCCCACTCAAGGGAAAAACATATTTTCATCTCTTCCCCCTGGCATTACAAATATCTGTTCATAGATATTAGCCAGCGGTAAAAATACTCATTCTAATTCCTTTAACTTCATATACAAATACCACAACAAAAAAACATTAAATTGGTAGATATATATAGATAGTAAAGAAATCAACACCATAATCTGATAATATATTTTCTGATAAGATATTATTTAAAGATATTTATTATCTCAGTGGAAACCATAAAAAGAATTTTGAGAAAACCCAAAAATTATAACGTCCGTTACGTTAGTCTTAAAATTCTTAGCAACAATCTTTGGATAGTGGAAATTTAAGACAAAAGGTGTGGAACCTGAAAACGCAACCCTCACCTTTCCCTAGCAACCTCCTCGCTCAACCCCACGCATCCGTACTCCAGGGGTGTAAATACAGTGGTTGCCACATTCTCATAGTCCATTTGCTGAGAGCCCCCGGCGAACATCCTTCTGGCCAGCAGTCTGCCGGCGTGTATGGCAACAGGCGTCAGCTCCGGCCTCCCTTCGAGGACATCGCCCACTGCGTAGATGTGGGGCACGTTTGTTTGTTCTGTTTCCGCTATTACTTTGCCGTGTTCTGATAATGACTGGAATATTACATCATAGTATATATTTATTAAACAATAAATAAGTGAGCAACCAGCTAGGTATGTATATTTCATTTGCTGGTTGAAATTTTACTCAAAGAAAAATATATTTTTTGTTTTATTTTTTAATTTCCTGTAGGTAGTCATGCAGATGATAGGACACGTTTGTTATACACGTATACACGTATAGAGCCAAATAGAATTATGTAGAGTTTAAGTAAGTCTTAAAATAGCTGTCTAATATACACGTCGTTTTAAAAATCAAACTTGTCTTTTTAAAAAACTGCTAGCGCTCCGTCG
This sequence comes from Heliconius aoede, assembly GCA_037355905.1. Classification (NCBI taxonomy): domain Eukaryota; kingdom Metazoa; phylum Arthropoda; class Insecta; order Lepidoptera; family Nymphalidae; genus Heliconius; species Heliconius aoede. Next base: position 170,519 of record JBAIZZ010000358.1, on the reverse strand, counting down.
GCATTTGAGAAGGTACAAAGTCTATTACCATAATAAATAAAACGAAATAACTGTAACAATAAAGAATATAATTTACATCAGTAAGCATTTTAGTATCAAATTGTTATTGGATCAGCTATTATACTAATAATTAAATAATAGCACATGGAACAAATAGTAGATTCAATGCCCACTCTCAAAATTGGAAATGTAAATTTATATTTGGAAAAACTATGAGATAGTGTTGTTTGCTGATGACACTTCATTGATTTTTAAAATAAAAAAACGACAAATCGTATGACGATGTAAACAATGCTCTTTCGAAAGTATTACCAATGTACTTAATACTGAATTACCATTGAACCAAGTTGTGCTAATAAAAAAAAATAGTAAAAAATGTATGATTTTTAGAACACTACCTAACTAAAATGGTGAACCCGTAAATTCTGTGGATTTTACGGCATTTCTCGGTATCACTATAGACTCTTACAGTGGGGACCCCATATTGATGGATTGCCGAATAGACTTAGCTCCGCAGCTTTTGCGATCAAACATTTAGATAATTAACTGACGAGGAAACAACTTGACTTGTTTACTTCAACTACTTCCATAGTATTATGTCCTATGGGATTTTACTTTGGGGTAATGCAGCCAATGATAACGTGTTCAACCAATACAATTTGGTAATTATAAAAAATTTGTAATTTATCTATTTAATTTATTTATTAATTATTATTTTTATTAATTTATTAAAATGATTATTTAGAACAAATAACTCACATTTACTCCAGCAGCCTTAAGATTGAGTTGTTCAGTGAGCGCGTAACGTCCCGTAGCCAGGAGCACTGTGTCGAACACATCTTCGCTTCTGTTAGACAAAAGTGACATATGAGTAAAGTGCTACATTTTAATGTTTTCTTACTCTTAAAGACTTAAAAATGATATTTTAGTTACAAAAACACATATATTTAATTAAAATGACTTGAATGACGAATTCACGATTCACGTGTATTGTTACAACAATTGCACTGTAAGAAATACAAAATCAATAGAATATAAAAATAAATTATGTACTTTTTATTGCTGAATCACTTGAAAAATCATTCCATTTTACAATAAACTCCATTGAAAAATAAAATTTTGTTCGCTCTGGTAACAAAGCAAAGTACGGCATTGAGTTCCGTGTTCCGTCACTCAACACGTAATGTCTCGAAGGAGCGGGGGGAACGGAGTGGTGTTAACGCTGAATAAACTTTATTTAACTTAACACACAAAACTAAAAGACAATCAATACTAACTGTTCCTTAGTCTCCGTATTAATCCACCTGGCTTTCAACTGACCATTCTCAAGTTTCTCCACCGATAACGGGATAGCTTTGTGGTGGAACTTCACACCCTTATCCTCCATCTCGTTGGTCACGAGATTTGCCATCTGCTGGTCGAAACCTCTTAGAGGAACAGACCTGACGAGCACTGTTGCTGAGAAGCCTAAGGAGTTAAGGAAACCGGCGCATTCCAGGCCGATATCTAAAAAAAGTAGGTATAATAAATATTAATAAGTTTAAATATTATTTTTTATAGTAAATAGTTTTTTCACTTTAAGTAAGAAATTTAAGTAAAAAATCATAGTTTTTTTTCCGACACAAATTTTTAAAACGTTGACGGATTTTATGTATTTAAGCTATTTGTAAAGTAATACTAAAATAGATAAATATCTAAAGAACAGAACGCATTTACAGCCATCGCCATAAAAAAAATCCATCATAAAACTAAAAAAAAAAACTCGCTAAAAACCGGCTCGCTGACTAATTAAACAGACGTCATACAAAATCGATCGCCCGTAACCTTCATAAAGCATCGAGTGAACAGAATAGCTTGTGAATGAAGTAACCTTTCAAATAAAAAGGTAAGGTAAGATAACCTTTTTGAATTATTTAATATTTTCATTTCCTCGCTCTATAAAATAAAGCGTGGCGGAGAGTGTCACTAGACTAAATAAAATGCCTCGAAAACTTGATGGAAAGTGGGATACAGAGTGTCTTGTCATCAGGTTCCCTCTGCCTACCCTGCTATATACGGGGATACAGCTATAAAAATCGAATACTTACATCCAGCACCAACGACGAGGGTCTTGCCAGGAGGATGGCTCAAGCTGAAGATATCGTCACTGCTGACACAGTATTCCTTGGCTCCAGGAATATCTGGATAATGAGGTCTTCCACCGACAGCTATAACTATATTCCTAGCCGTAAGTTCCTTCTTGCTTCCATTCTTCATAGTTGCTACGATCGTGTGGGGATCTTTAAATTCACCAAGTCCATTGATGTACTCAATCTGCTTTTCCCTCAAGTCGACCCGAGTTACCCAGTTAACTGATTTGATATGGTTTTGTACGGCTTGTGTTAGTTCTGCCCAGTTTATTTTGACTTGTTCTACTGATGGTACGTTCCATCCGTAAGCGACTGCTTCCTAAAATATTATTTTATATGAAATATAAAAAAATATTATTTTCATGTAATAAAAAACTATATACAAGTACTGTACTTTTTAAAGAGTCCCAAAATGTACCAGAGAAAAGTATATTAAATGACAGATTTTCGAATTGATTAAACAAAGTGAGCGAATAGCACTTAAACATATAAAAAAATACAATAATTTTTATCAAATAACAAATAATTGAATACTACACAAACATTTCATGATATATGAAAGTAATGCTGCAATTTTCTGCTAAAACAGTAAAAATGTTGATAACATCTTTAATTTAGACCAAAAGCCATTAACGGTCAACGTAATACGTTTTTAGTGACCATTCCGGTAATTAAAGAAACAATAGATTTTTACCACCCATTGTAGACAGAGGCTAAAAATATATGTATTACGCGAAGATCAATAATAAATACACGAGGTATGCGGGACCGCAACAATTACACATTAGTCACTAACAACACCGTAAATCGGAGACGATTAGGTATATTCTCGATGTTTTGTTATAATACATATATATATTATACTAATAACTCCGATTCAAGGGCATGAATAAAAATAATAAATGTTTTAAAATCTACATAATAAATAAAGTGTGAGCAGAGCGTCGTTATATTCTAATTTTTATGAAATCTATCTACTAATGTTGAATGTAATGAGTGTTATTTAGACGTCGAAAAATCTTAGCCTTTTATTAGGTTCTCAAGTAAGGGTGTACAAAATGTCTGGGTGTACGCTAGACGGACTAACGACCTAAAGAGGTTGGCAGGAAGCGGTTGGGTCCGAAGGATTGAAGATCGAGTATGGTGCCGAGAATTGGGAAAGGCCTATGTACACATATATTGATATGAATACTTGTAGAATATTACAGTTATAAAAAAGTGTCATTTCCATCCAGCAGCCATGTTCATTTGACTGTCAATCAATGATCTGAACCCGTATCTAACGGTAACGGTAATAAGTTGATATTTTTTCCACTGTAATAAGAACGCCTGAATTAAAGTCTGAAATTATGAAAATGTTTGACTCGATCTGTTGACTGTCGTGCGTCGCACGGTCTTAGAGCTAAGCAGACAGAAAAAGACTCCTAATAATAATAAGTAAAATTGTCCCCTAAATTCATTCAGGGTATATATAAAAATATGTTAAATATTCTTATCGTAGATAATATCGAAATAACATCAAGATAAAGTAAAATACTGATATCTAATGACTTAAGAAATTTATTTTATAACTATCATACGAAAGGACTAAGTGAAGTGATTTAGAAAAATTTTTCAATACTTAAAAATATTTATAACGATAGGATAGGATTTTTCAGCGTAATATTTTTTAGAAAAATTATGGTATGTCACAAGATCATGCGAGGATGGCTAGGACCACCAGCCGTTCATTAACGTTCATTTCTCGTATATATAATATACGCCCAACGCGCAAATAGCGGTAAGTAGAACAAACTTGAATTGCTATTGAAATATATTGTATTTTATTACACAACATGTAAGACGATAACGCGTCTATCAGCGCTATGATCACACCATGTTCGATGAGAACGAGATATCAGGTTTTCATTTTATTATAATATATGATAGATAGCGGTTCGCACTAAATAAATATATTTTTTTTATCTGAATTGGTTTCGTGATCTAGTAACATTATGATTTTAAACACAATATCCATACATTGAAAAATTAACTATCAGCCATTTCAATAATGTATTCCAAAGAAAACCATTTTTATTAATACTTTTTAAAAAAAAACGAAAATAAAGCAATAATCTGGCGTAGGTCAAAAAAATCAAGCAAATTTAATTTATCCACAGAAATAACAACAGTACAAAAATAACTCAAAGTCATAAATAGGAGGAAATTCGAGTTACAATAAATAAATCAAGTTACATATTAAAATGTCAATACGATAGTGTGATACAATTATTTCATGTTATTATTTTACCATTATATCGAATGAATCATAGCATACGCGCGGAAATATCAGAATAGCTGTATTTATAATTAGCATTGTAAAACTACCATACCATAACGATACAATAAATAACACAAAGATGTCAGTTAACTTTTAAGCGTCATAAAATCTAAAGTTGGACCACGTAGCTTAATAAAATATTATGGGATCGACTAGCTGATGTGATGACGGAGCCATCTATTCGCATTTGAGCTCATACATTGTATAGCTTCGAGCTCATTCTACAGTTTAGAACTTATAGTTTAGAGACTCTTAGTGTAGAAAAGCATGTTATTAGTTTTGTTTTAACTATATATTATTAATATTTATAATTATATGCAAAGCCAGTATTCCAAGCCAATATCTAAAGAAATCAATCAAGATACCTCAACAGTTTAGACATACGATTTTATTTTCATATCACGATTTTTATACATTCCTGTATTTCGTGTGACGCACACATACACACAACATTATAAAAATACTATTAAGCGTTAGTGTGCGTGTTTATGTTAAATATTACAAATGGCGTTTGATTTTAAAACGATAATTTTATTATTTGTTTTGTTTGAAAAAATCCCTTTTTTGTTTATGAGATTTTTTTAAATTCTTAATTATATAAGGCTTTTATAGATTAGTTAAAAGTGTGGTTTCATTTAAAGTGTTGCCTTACACTTCCACCCTGTATATTTAATAAAAGTTGCTGTATCTTTTTATAATTTATAGCAGATTAGTTATATAGATTAGATAAGAGGGGATATATTATGAGACTGTTAGGCTGTTGATATGTAGAAAAATTTATATGATTTATTAAATTTATATTTATCTATTATGGTTAAATTTATTATAGCAAATTTCTCTGTCAATGTGGACTATGGCTCACAAACTCAAATAAGATTTTAAATAGCTACATCAATTAAATTGTTAATTCCTTTCTCATCTATTAAAAAATATAAGCATTGTGATATTTTGGATTAATAAGGGAATAATAAAGGAAATAATAAACACAAAGAAGGAAGGAAATTTATATTATAGGAATGTCTAGATACTGAACTATACCATACATCACATATGTAATTGGCTGTTTAAGTTGATCAAAAAAATTTATGGTATATGTCACAATTTAATTTTAAAATAAGTTAAATTACTATAAAGAATAAAGCATTTGCTTTTCTTGATTACTTAATACTTCTATTATATATTATAATTACATAATTAATTTAATTGTTGACACAATGTCTACATATCAAAGAATTATCATTAAAATAAAACCTATATATTATGTACCTTCAGCTTTTTACCAATATATTTTCTAAGTTTAGAATTATGTATGAAGTAATTTTGTATATTTTGTGTTGTCTTTTTGTTTTCTCTATGGTTTATTATATAAGGGCTATATATAACAAAAACAAGTATTACTTTAATTGCTATTGACAGTATTTCTCTAATATTGTTAGAAAAACACAATTTCTAGCTTTGAATGAAATTATAAATTAAATGAAAACAAAAAACAAAATAAAAGGTGAGAAATGAAAAGATACTTGAATTGTAAAATTTACTGTTTTTCTAGTTATATATCAACTAATATTTAATGTATAAACATACAAATTAATAAAAAACTTCTTAATTCGGAAGGAAATAGTAAATTATTTTTTTATCCATATCAAATGAAAATTACATATCATTCTATAAAATTCCTTGCAGTATTATTACCATACAAAAATGATATTACAACTTTAGTTTAGTTTACAAGCCTAGTATGTGAATATTACTCTAGGTGTGGACTACATTTAAATACAGATAAAACATGAAAATAAAATTTCAAAAACCACAAACAGCATTTAGCTAAATAATAATTACTTTGATAAGAATTACAGTGAAATAAGATTTCCAGTTCTATTTACCAGTGAAAATTAAAAAATAAAAAATTATATATTACTGAAAACGTCCAACCATTTAGTCCAAAGCCAAAGGAATTCAAGATTAGGAAGGGATAGAAGTCCAAGGAGAAGGGATGGACTTACCATATCCTATAAATACAACAAATATATATTACCAATAGCATATAAGAAAATTGCAGCAATACTATTCAGAAAATAATAATAAGAGAAAAATAGAGATGTAAATCATAAAAGAATACTTACATGAATACCTTCCCCTAGTAATGCAGCTTGATGCATCAGCTTCTTAGGAATACATCCAACATTGACACAAGTGCCTCCAAGACCCCACTTGGATCCTTGTGGTGATGGTTGAACATAATCTAATAGAGCAACTTTTGCCCCTTGATTAACTGCCTCCTTAGCACAGGCCAGGCCTCCGGACCCACCACCGATGACAGCCAAATCATAGTCAAAAGACCCATCTACAATGTACATGTGATACCATAACATAGTGCATTTTGTATAGTAATTTTAAATTATATTTCAAACTAATAATTTAGCCTATTATTATTAAATTGTTTTTTAAGTTGAAATTACAGTAGTTGATAAATTGATACAGAGAGTCCCAGTTAGGGGTGCTAATATTTTTTTTTTCAGCTTCATGCTGTATGCCGCACACAGCAGGGTTGCCAAGTATATATATACAGTACACAGTTAATAAAAAGACCCAAAATACAGTTCAATACTATATATAACAGTATAGTCCTAGTCTCAGTATATACATACAAAATAATACAAAAAAATAATCGACACATTTGGATACATAGGTTGACATGTATTTAGTCAACTACAGTTTTGGGACATGGACAAATGCCACCACACACAAATATGAATAACTGTCACAGAGATGGCAATAATAGTTCATTTCCTGCTTATATTTTAGTTGTCTGTACCAATAATAATTAATTTTATGTCCAGTGAATTAAAGCATTACAAGACAATTAATGCAACAGCACAGATGTCTGTTAAAATATTTTTGCAACAATACCTTGTTCAACTAAAGGGGTCACTGAATTTTTCTTAAGGCCACAACACATCCAACCACCTGGTGTTGTTACCAAAACAGTTATATTTATTTAAACAGTAGTTTTTTTTTAAATAGGTATTCAGTATGTATTTAATTTTCTTGTATAAAAAAGGTAACATTACCGGTTGTATTAATTTATGTGATTTTAATCATTTTAATCATTTTAGTGGGCCGATAGCGTCTGTATCAAGACAATTAAGATCATTTTCAGGAATTTCATTGGGATATAAAAGACTTAATAGAGGTTATATAGTAGCTAAGAAATCCAAGTTTATTATTTAGTTATACACGCTAACTTACTAGCAAAGGTTCGCTTCGTGAACACAAAAAAACACTCGGTTCCAATGAAAGGTTTCACATAATTACTTATTCTTAAGAAATTATTGAGCACTGACATATTGACGCGCTACAAAATGTGACAGAGACAGTCTAATCACAGTTCACTAGAAATATTTTGCCAGTAAAGAGATAACTTCGTATAGTACGTACGATATATATAATAGTTGTAAAATTTTCAATATGAAGACCGCACTAATTACCGGAGCCAACCGTGGCTTAGGACTTGGATTCGTAAAACAATTATTAAAACACAACAAAGTTGAGAATATATTCGCAACTTGCCGACGCGAGTCTGAGGTAATATAATTTAAACATTGTACTCACCTACAGGTGCCATTTTCAATTAAAAAAATTTGTCACTGAATATTCAACACTTGAACACTAGAGTGTGCGCGTCTTTTCGACGACGGTACGAATAATAGGGCGGAATGTACGTCGCGTATTTTATAAAGCAGTTTTTAGTATCACTAGAATGGTGGAAAGAGACAACACGAGGCAACCAGTCGTAGCGGCGAGTTGAGCATGACTTGACAAATGACGTCACCGGACCCACGACGTTTGTAGAGAAGTGCAATGACTGTGCTAGTCGGGAATCGAGATGATTCTTATAGAATACAGAAACATTTTACAACTTTATTATTAATATTTTATTAACATCTTCAATCGTTATAAAATGGATATAAAACAAAAACAACTATTTTATCATTACAACTTAATCTTTTCAAGTTAATAATGTGAATATTAGAAAACATACAATACAATTATCGTTTCTTCTTTTTTTTTTTACAAAATACGAGTAATTAATCGTTGCTAACAAAAACCCAAAGTAATCTGCTGTAATTAAATATTTATACTTAAAGTGTTAGCATATCATTTTCTTATTTAGTGATTAATATTTTATGAGAACAAATATAAGTTTTAACCATCATCTAACAGGAAATTTATGTTATAACCAAAATATGTAAATGAAAAATAGTATAAAATTAAATAATATATATATTTTTTTTAAAACATTCACTATTTATATTTTATTATTTATATCATAATATTTTATTATATTACAGGAGCTAAGTGCACTTTCGAAAGACAACAAAAATCTCCACATCCTACATCTAGGTACTTTTTATTACATGTGTATATCTAATTAATGTTTTAAAAAACTCTCATAGAAAGAGAAAAGTTTAGTACCAAAATTAATTTTTAATTTATAGTTAAATGAAATTAAATCAGCTTCACGATATATCGTGCACACAGCAGGATAGGTAGAGGGAATCTAGTGTTAAGACACTCCATTTCTCACTTTCTTCATAATTTTAGTATTGCGTGCTGTGTGGTGGTACTCAACGCTGCGCTTTGCTTCGACACCAGACCGAAAAAATTCAAATAAATATTATATTTCCTGGAGTAGGGATCGACCACGCCCAGTCGCATCTACAGTCACACTTTGTGCCCCTGCGCCGCGAATGTTAATACAATATAATTTAAAATATTTTTTATTTATAGATGTTACAGACTTAAAACAAATGGATGATATAGCATTACAAGTAAAAGGAGTTATTGGCGACAAGGGTCTGAACCTCTTAATCAACAATGCGGGTGTTAGCACAAAATTTACAAAACTAGGTTTGGTGAAGGTGGATAATCTACTGCAAAATCTTACTGTTAATACCATTGCACCTATTATGCTGACAAAGGTATAAAACTATAACTATCTATAACTATTGGTAAATTATTCTACAAGTGTGTATATCTGTTTATCAGTTATTTCAAAACAAATAAATTGAAAACAGCATATATTACTTTCAAAAACAATGCAAACAGTCGTGGTACGAGTATTTGTTGAGGCCAGTCGTGGGGGGGGAGCACATTGTGTCACTTGTGCTCCTGCGCCACTGTACTGTAAAAGGTGTGGGTTCTATCCTCACTCGAGGAAATAAAATATTTATTTCAATTTATATATCCATTTCTTTGCTCTGGTGTACAGGCAAAACGCGGCGTTGAGTTCCGCCACTCAATACATAATGCCTCCAGAATTCAGCGGAAAGTGGGGAATGCAGTGTCTTAACACTAGTCTCCCTCGCATGTGTGCGGGATACAGTGTAAAGCTGATTTAGTACATAATTTTTCCTGAATATTTTATTTCATATGTTATAAAAGTGTAAATTTATATGTTATATAATTTTAAGGCTCTCTTGCCATTACTTAAACAAGCATCAGAGGCTAACAATGAGAAACCAATGGGCTTTGAACGAGCAACCGTTGTAAATATGAGCTCTATATTAGGATCCATGGCAGAAAATGATAAAGGAGGTTTTTATCCATACAGATGCTCAAAGGTATTTTGTTAAATATTTTCACAGTATTTTTAGAATGTTATTTATATTCATTCATTCATATTAATTTCATAGGTTTATCAAAGATATTTAGTTATATATATTCACATTAAATTAGATAAATAATATATATTTATTAGCCTAATAAGAAGCTAATAAGAATATATATTCATATTAGCTATTTTTCAGACTTTAAATTATACAATATAGCAACATGTGGAAATTTCATATATTAAATATTTTTTTAAATACTACAAAATATCAACGCAAAATGTTAGCTATATTTTTCTTGTATGTCTTATTTAATAAATTTTCAACAGGCAGCACTAAATGCAGCAACTAAATCTATGAGTATAGACTTGAAAAGAGATCAAATTATTGTCATATCGATGCATCCGGGATGGGTGAAGACTGAAATGGGCGGTAGTGGCGCACCGCTAGAAGTAGACACTAGTGTATCTGGTATGCTTGAAACTATTCAAAATCTTCGTGAAGAACATAACGGCAAATTTTTACAATATAACGGCTCTGAGCTCTCGTGGTGAAGGTTTAATATTGTAAAATATGATGACGATACGGTTCACTTTATATCCTCGGTAGATGATAGGGATTAAATGAATAAAATAAAGAAATATCGATTTTTGTATCCTCTTTTTTTTTAATAAAACGATTAATAATGAGTAAAACGATTTGTTATCACATCACTTAAGCATATTTTAAAAAAGATATTAAAGTTGATTGATTATACACTTAAAAAAATAAAAATAATTTATTATACTCAATTGCATGTTTCAATTAAAATATTTCAACATTAAGTGACAAAAAATAAATACAATTGTGTAAAAAGTAAAAATTATAAATAAACAATAATAAAGATGTATTTAAGAATACTTTGTGTTTAAATTTACATTTAAGGTTTAATTTAAAATATCTCTTACCTCTCCAAGCAGGCACCGGTAGTTCAGTGGCAATAGCACTCAGTGTGGGCTTACTTATTTTATCTAAAAAAGATAAAATTTATGAGAGTTGTATGCGCCCTCAAAATCCATACAGTGAAAAAACAAGCAAACGCTAGTGGGTCATTTATAAAACATATTTTGCTTAAAAGCCTGTACTTTATAGGTGCAAACTTATTAATATGAATTAAATAAGTTGGGAACTTCAGGCACACTAGGAAGAGGGCGTTGTTTTTTATTTTTATTTTCGGGGCAAATTTTTTGTTAGTTGAGCTGAGCGTAAGCGAAGCTCTTAACCGTTTGGGAATCAAATTTATGTCGCCACATTAGATAAAAACTGCTCAGTCTATCTGCTTAAAACTTGACATGCCTATAGCTCTTAGTGACGGGCTTCTATAGAAAAAAAAAAAACAGAACAATAATATCTTAAATGGATCAAAAGTTAAGTCTGTGGCAAGAAACTCCGTTCTCTACTTTCTACCTGAATTCGAAATATTGCGGTTTGAGTGACGGAATTCAACGCTTCACCTTATCTTTTTTTAGCTTTACGCTGTGTCCCGCTCATAACAGAGGAGGCAGAGAGAACCTGAAAATCTAGTGTTAAGACACTCCGTTCTCCTTTCATATACTTCCGTTCTCCAATAATAATATGTAAAATTTCATAGGAGAAGCGCCTTGTGTGAAAAAAAAGTGAAATATCTTATGGACAACAAATTGCTTTTCCAATTTTATGATTTGTCACGTATAAGTTATAAAATTCGGGACGATATACAAGCAAACTAATGTAGTAGAATATTTAAAATTAATATTTTAATTTAAATAAAACAATTTCATCTTTTCTATTGATTATTATGTAAAATATATAAATATTTCACATGCCAGTTCCATGCAACCTTGAATTCTGACGTATTTTTATGATAAAGTATAATTATGATAATACGCATAGGTACAGAGACACGTTTTTTAAAATATAACTTGTATAAAATACACTTTGTATAAATTGAATAAATTACACACCGGCTTTTAACAAATAGTTAAGAGCATAAGTATCTATATAACGAAAGTGATCAAATAACACACAAATATATCCATGCGTTACAATATAAGCACAAAGATGTACGACCCGAAAAGGTAGATAGGTGCACCTTTCATTGATTACCTAGTAATATTTAATAATTGTAAATGTTTAATGTTTTGTAAATACCTACTTAAAATACGCATAAGTGTTAGATTTTTGGACAAAAATAGGACAGTTCTCAACAGTTTTAAGGGGAATAGAGTTATTATACTTACTGAACTTATTACAAGTGCTCCTATGGGGACAAAGTTCACTGAAGTCCATGATTGCATGCAGCTAACATAATAACATGCATATAAAAGTGCTATTAAAAATTTAAAGTATTTTTTACGTGATATTATAAATAAACATTGACAATGCAATTTGACAACAATAAATCATTATGATTTAACGTTTCAAGTTTTCATATGTCTGCAGAACTTCAAATAATCTTTATTTTTATAATGATCATGTTGGATTTTTTGTAACTTAACACGTCTGTTTTATTGTTGCATTTCTTATATATGAGTATTTTTTTTTATAATTAAAACATTATATATTAAGACAATAGTAGAACTCTACAATCGAAATGAAGTGGAAGGCGTTCTATTTACCCACCTAATAGGGCCATGGCGGGTATAGCTGCAAACATTATGTAGGCAATATATAGGTAGGTTAATTTAAAATAAAGTCAGAGCAAAGGCAAACGTATCATAATAATCAATAGGAAAAAGACACTGGGAGCCGCTGTAGAAATTTCATCAATACATGAGCACTTACAAAAAGGTTGCTATAATGGTATCTAAAATACACATTCTGCGCAGGCGTCCTCGCGTCGGTTACACTCTTGCGCATAAAATTTATAGTATAAATCGATGTCACAAGTTTTTAATTCACATTAATTTATCGCACACGACAATACACATGCGGGCAGGTTATATTGCTCGTCGTTAATTATTCTTGTACCAACTATAGAATTATTCTTAATGTTTTTAACTATAGATATAGTTGTAAAATCGGCTTCACGCTGTATCCCGCATACAATAGAGTATGCAAAGGTAACAACTACTCTGTTCTCAACTTTCCGTCGAATTCTGGAGGCATTGCGTGTAGAGTGAAATTCCATGCTGCGCTTTGAAGCGAAGAAATAAAAATATACATTTAAATAAATATTTAATTTCCTCGAGTGGGGATCGAACCCACAACCAGCCTTGTTGCAGTTACTCGCTTGTGCCTCAGCGCAACGATTGGCCCCAAGATTAGACGAATTATGATGCAATAAATGATATGTGCATTTCTTTGATATTTTATCAATGTGATGGTGGGTCAAATAACAAAACATAATGGTATCAAAAATTGGATTTATATTTCTGTGTTGCTGTATACGATAATGCCAGTAACAATTTGCCAGGTTACAGAGTCGGCCGCACAGCCAGAATCAAGCATAACGTGTACTTTATAACAATGATACATTTTTTCAGACCTAATATCCTAACTTATCCGAACTAACTACAAAGATATAATACAGGTAAAGCTAAATATCTACAGTCGTCAATAAGTTATATACAAATAACAATACACAATAACTATATACACTCGAATTTCGATAAGACTCATCTGTAACCTGAGAAACTACACTTTCCTACACTGTGGGCAGTACCATTTGCCTTTAGGCGGTACCATGATACCAACACACTCGAAGTGGAACCACTCGATGGAGCAGCCCTCCGCGTCGCAAGCGATCATCTCCGAAACCTCGTCGTAGGGGCAGCGGCAGTAGCAGTATACGCTTTCGCCCTCGCGCGCTTGCCGCGCTGCCGGACGCTGGAACGCGTACGGCAGGCTCGACGTGCCCGAGTTCAGGTAGGTGGGCGGCGGCACCGTGGCCGCGGCGGGCGGTGTGGGTTGGTAGATCTCCAGACCACCCTCGGTGCTCGACTCTGAATCGCTAGATTCCATCGACTCAGAGTTCATCAGGAAGCGTGGAGGCTCGGGATCGGGTATGGGCGTCGTCAACCTTATGGGCTCATTGTAATTAAACATTCTTTGCGGAATGACAGTAGATGGTATTTCCTTTTTAGATTTGTGCGTTACAGGTGAAGGCAAATCTTCTTTTCTCCATTCTAATTTCGGCGGCAGTTGAGGTTTAAGGGCCGCAACAGTTTGTGGTGATTCTTCATCGCTTGAGTAACCGTAAAATTTATTTGGCACTCGTCGTCTTTTCGAAGCCCGCTTCTTTTCTGTCAACTGCATCGGAGTGTTCAGAATGATGGGCGCCGGTACTGCAGCCACTGGTGGCGGTTCTGGTAGTTGTACCGTATTAGACTGCAGAGATATTGTAATTTTATTTGGAATTAAGGGTGGTGTTGATTCTATCTCTGATTTTGCAATAACATCTTTAGGGATAGTCATTTTAATAGGACCGTGTTTACGTGAACTTCTAGATTTCTTCTTCTTTTTACTTTTCTTTTTGCTGCTGCTAGTTTTCTCCTTAGGATCAACTTCTTTCACTTCTTTATCTTCTTTTATAATTTCCTTGACTTCTTTTACTTCCTTGGGTTCTTCCTCTTTAGCTGGAGTAGTACAACGGCTGATGTCGCCTGATAATGAGCCACCATCAGATGGAGCTACGGAAGCTAAAAGTAGCAGTTGGTTGCGTTTTTCATTATGCATTTTATTTGCAATTTGTTGAGGATTTTCGTCATAAAACTCTTCATCAGTTTCGCTTTCTTCAGTTTCCAAGTCACTTTCAGCAATTGTCGGTTCACTTTTCTCTGGTACTAAGATAGGGGTCTCTGACATACTCATTACATCAACATTCGAACCATTACTTAATCTTCTGTTAGGAAGTGTTTTTTTAACTTGTTTATTCTTTTTCTTATCCTTTTCATTGCCTGATTCATCTGAAGAATCAGAATCGGATGAACTTGACGAAGAAGATCCACTTGAAGATGAACAACTACAGTTAGACCCGCAGGAACAGCTTGAGTCACTATCACTACTACTACTGCTTGAACTTATTGATAGATTACCGCGTCTTTTCTTTGGAGATTTTTTACTTTTCTTCGTATTAGTACCAAAAATGTCATCATCTCCATTAACTTCAGTAGGTACAATGCAGTAATCGTGGTCTGATTCGCATACATGTTTTCTTATCGGTACCAAAGGAGGCGTCTTTTCTTTTTGTTTTTCAACTTTAGCTTGATATTTATTAAAATTATCCCATATTTCTAGAATTTTTTGTTCACTAGGTTTATCTTCTTCTTTTAAATCTGTTTTATCTTCTTCGTTAATTGGGAGCATTTCAGAGTCTGTTGTTTTCACATCTTTCTGCACATGAGATGTAGGATTATTTTTTTCAATATTATTATAGTTGTCCTGCCGTGTTTCTTCCTTATTTGCCGGTGAAATACCACTATCAGACTCATCACTACTGTCACTCTCAGATAAATTCAATGCCGGCAGATTAACATCCAATAATAAAGCATCTTTATCTTTCAGCTTCTTCTTTTTACTTCTTTTAGATTGTTGCTCACTTTCAGCCTCAGTTTTATTTTCAGGAGTTCCAGCTTCCTCTTTTGTCTTATCGTCAACAAGATCAATAATAGGAATTTCCTTTGAATTTTCTGAAATTGACTCATTTAAAACTGGTTTTACTTCCTCCAAATTGTCTAATATATTTTTTTTGTTATGAACTTCTAAATGCTTATTAAGGAGTTTTTTAGATACAAATTTTTCTGTACACCCTTCCTCGCTACACACATGTGGAAACTCTTCTGAGTGAAATCGTTTATGAACCTTTAAGCAAACTGCTCTCGTAAATTGCAAAGTGCATTCATCGCAAACAAACACAGCCGGTGGTGTACAGAAATGATAAACATGGGGCCACTTTTTCTGCAGACACTTTTTACACAAAACACTTTCAGTGCCATGCTTCCAAAATAAGTGATTAGTAATATCTGGTTTGTTTCTATAAGCTATTCCACAACGATAGCATAAATGGTGCAACTTGTGTTTCCACACATGGTTAGATAGACGTGCTTGGCTTTGGCAAAGTTCTAAACAAACATCACAAGTGTGGTGTATCTTTCTAAGATGCACCATTAACCTAAATGATGATGAAATATTGTCTATATTACAAAAACAACATCTAAACTTAATTGCATACTCAGAATCATAGGTTCCAGGGCATAAATGACATAATAATTCACTATAACTATAAAAATTGTTCTTGCACATAACACAAAGTAATATTGTTTTTGGGTGCATTTTTCGGTTATGCAAATAGAGATCTTTATGAACAGCAGTTTTAAAATAACACAGAAAACATTCAAAAATTGGATTAAATTGAACCGTATCACACTTGTCTACACTGTCGTAAGAGTCTAAATTAATATAAATAGACCGGAGCTCCTCAGCTCCCAACTTCACTTTAGATGTTATTGTCTCTGGCATTAACTCCTCAGCTGTGATGCTATCAACTGTAGCAGAAAACCTGTGTTGTGCCACCATATGCAGGGCCAACTGCTCACAATCTACTGCAATTTTACGAACATGATTGCAATAAATACAATTGAAAACTGTGGATGCCAAGAACACCTTCAATAGGTCTTTTAAAGGATATTTGTCAATAGGCCTGTCCAATGTTAATTCTGTTACAGGAATATCATCAGTCACAACAGGATCAACAGGCTCTTCTACATTGACATCTTCATTAGGATTCTGGTCAGGATGTTCAGTATTTAGTTCAGGTGTACGGGAGATCTCATCTTTTTTTTGTACTTTCTCTTCTAATAACTCTTCTGGATCTGGTTTTATTTTTTGTTCTTCCTGAGTCTTCTCTTCCTCTATGGGTGTAACAGAGGGAGCAGTGTCCATTTTTTCTTGAATATTTTCATAGTCTTGTTCCTCTGCATTTGTTTTATTAACATCAACAGTTAATTTCTCTCCAGAATCACTATCAGAAGAGTATTCACTGGATGAATTTTTATCCAAAAATTCTTTAGGAACTCTAACAGTTAATTTTGGTACCCTATTTAAAGTATTAATATCTTCTAATTTATTATCATATATAGTTGATTTTATAGTACTTTCTGGTTTAAATTCAGGTGCTTGATTGATTGTTTCTATATTATTATTTACAAGTGTTTTAACAGTACTATCTTTGTGGTTTTCTATAATAGTTGTTTTAACAAAAGGATTGTCGGCTTTATCACATATCGTCATCTTTATTGAAGGTGATTTGACTGGTATGGTTGGAACTGGGTCAGGAGGTTTGTCTTTTTCATACCGTTTAGGTGGTCTTCTGTTACGAGATGGTGGTTTGTGAGCATACTGTTGACCAACAGAGGGATCCACAGTTGAGTTAATAATAATTGGTGAATTGGCATTATTTAAGCTCAACTTTAACTTAATCCCACATTCCTTATCTTTTTCAGGAGGGGGTGGTGTTGGCTCTCGTTGTTTTATTTGTGGTACATACTCAGGTGTTGGTTCTCTATTACTAATTGAATCTGGACTGTCACTGCTATCTGATTGCTCCAACTGCTCATTCCCATTAGGGATATAGTTAGTATTTGTATTTAAATTTTGTGTTAAACCATCATTAGGGCTGGAGTAAGGCTTGGCTTTTGGACTATTCACTAGGGGGCTATTATCTAAGGTACTACTTGTATCTTTACTAGTAGATGCCACACTTTCATAACTTACACTAGTGTCACTATTCACAATATCATTACTGCCTGTATGAATCTCATTTTTTAGAGATTGCGATGTAATTGTCTCAGATTTCATTTCATATAAATCCCTTTTATCATTAAAAAGCTTAGCAGTTTCATTTGTAACATTTGTAGGTCCATTAACACCAAATTCATTGCCATTTTTCATTAATTTTGCATTGTTAGATTTAAGTGCATTTTTACTAATAAGAACAGGGACAGGAGTTGGCTTGATATTATTACAATCATGATTATAAAAATCATCTTTTTCACTACATATTTCATCACAGGCACAGCACATCAAATAAAAAGTTCCATTGTACACTTTACAAAAATCTTCTTTACCATCATAGTTAAACTCTTGAACATGATGTTTGTTAGTTAAATGTGAAGACAGCTTTTCTGCTTTAGAAAACATTCCCAGGCAAAAGAGACAAATATGTCTATTGTGCACTTCCCTCATATGAAGAAAGAGATTCCAATTTTCATAATAAGTGCCACATGCGGAACACAGGTACACTTTGCGGGTGACTCGGGAGGGTCCAGCTGCACTACATTCTGTGTTCGGTGCTGCCTCAGGACTTAGTGCAGGCTCTTTTGCTTGTGCTCGACATACAAGTTGATGTTCTTTTAACATTGCCAATGTTTTGAAAGACATTGAACAGCATTTTCTACATTTAAACTTAACCATTGGCTGCAAACCCAAGCTTTGAGCATATTCCTTCAATTGGGCTCCTTTTTCCATCTTACCCTTTTTGAACTGCAGTAACTGGCTTTTTGGAACAAGTCGAGGCACAGGTTTGTCTTTTTCATTGTCAAGGGAACTATCCAAATGTGTTGGAACATTATGAAATTGACTATGATCTACACGTTTGGGCACTAATTTGGGTACTCGGGGTGTATTTACTTTGGGTATACTGACATCACTAGGTTTAGACACAAAAGGTTTTCGTTTCTTTGAAACACTATTATATGGTATAGAGTTATCCACAAAGGGTCTTTTACCCAGGTGTATTCTTAGTGGGTTTATGCGTTTCCGAAACTTATCATCCTGCAGTGTGTCAGCACTGTGACGTCGCGCCTCGTAGTGCCTGTCTGTAGGACTAGACGGTTCGCCAGCAAAGTCGTGTCCATTTGTCGCCAATTTACAAGATCGATCACTATACAAATTTGCTAAAGATGCTGAAGCGATTTTATCGTCTTTAGTGTTGACAATATTACCATCTTCCATAGTTTTCTGCAAAAAATACAACACGTGTTCAGTTTGACTCGCAAGAAACAAAAGACGTTCAAACAAGAGGAAATCAAAAGCGATTCGAATTACGATAGCGACAATAACAAAATGCAACATTGACGATACCTCTGAAGTCGTACGTCCAGTACGAGTGCAATATGAGAGGTTTGTTTCCATGCATCCGTTTGTATAGAACGCTCCTTACATCAGACCTAATGAGAGGCGGCCGCGGGCTGGTCATTCCCGTAAAATGGCGTCACTTCAGTAAGCGAGGATCGGAGTTATCAGAAACTTTGCACTTCTCTCGTTCCACTGATTTCACTACACACAAACATTTTTTAGGCTTTAAACTCCTCATATAAGCAAAAATATCATAAAATAAATTCGCCGAACTGTTTATTTCCAAACACACAATCGAAAATCGTAGCGCGTTACGAGAAGCTAATTCATGAACCATAGACAAATTTTTTTCTTCATTGTACTTTTTAATTTAAGTGATGTCACTTTTAGATTTGGGTTTTAAACACGTGGTTCTTACCATAGATAAACCGGTATTTAATTGTACCTACCTTATACCTTAATATTAATATATTTTATAGAAATTTAAAAATCTAAAATAATATTAGTAATATTGGGATATTTTATGAATAATTTCTGTTAAATATATATATTAAAAATATATATTGATTTATAGCCTGTGTTACATTAAAACATTAGTTATGAAATGTTATCTGTACAATCAAAAGATTTCGAAAGGGAAGAGAAGATAGTCGTCGTTTTAGTTTTTATCGTTTTGTTTAGGAAAATTTCTTTTTTATATTTCTTTTTATAGACAATGCAGATGCAAGATGATGTCTGATCAGTTTAGAAAGGTAGAGCCTTATTCACCGAAGTCCTCGCCTCGAGGTGCGAGGTCACCAGTAGTATCTCGTCAAGATTCTTCTGGCACCCTTAAGACGACCATATCACTTGGCAAGAACCCCTCTATTGTACATAGTGGGCCCTTCTATTTGATGAAAGAACCTCCAGGTACAAAACAAAATCCTTTACATCTTAGAAAACTTCTTCGGCTATGTTAAATATTTTATACATGTTCACTTTTCAGGAGAATGTGATCTCACTGGAGCCACAAATTTAATGGCTTATTATGGACTAGAACACTCATATAGTAAATTTAATGGCAAAAAGTTAAAAGAATCTCTCTCATCTTTCCTTCCAAATCTCCCTGGTATACTTGATGGGCCTGGACAGGAAGACAACAGTACCTTAGGTTCAGTCATAGCTAAAAGACCAATTGGAGGTAAAGAACTGCTTCCTTTGACTAGTGCTCAGCTAGCTGGATTCCGATTGCATCCTGGACCTTTACCTGAACAATATCGCTATGTAAGTGCAACACCACCAAAGAGACACAAGAGTAAACACAAGAAACATAAACATAAAGATGGAGCACCACCTGGACAAGATACACCTCTGCAAGGTTAGTTATTTCTTCTTTTATTGTGTCCAACTGTAAATGTAACAATTATATGTCCATATATGAAACCAAAATGAATTATTTTCGTTTCTTTGGAAAATTTCCAAAAATAGGATAGTGTGTGGACAACAGTGGCTTAACAGTAGATATTTTCTGCCTACCATGCTACATGCTGAATACTATATCAAGCTGATCATATCTTTTGTGTGGATAAGTTATATTGTCAAATACTCTTAAGAAAGATATGTCTCTGTAAGAAAGTAATTCTTCTTTCTCTCTTCTTCTATATTAAAATCAAAATTAAATCAGTTCACACTGTATCCCATACACAGCAGGGTAGGCAGAGAGAACCTAGTATTAAGACACTCCATTCCCCACTTTCTGCTGAATTCTGTAGGCATTGTGTGTTGAGTGGCAGAACTCAACGCCTCACTGTAGGAAAGGAAATTGTAATATTCATTCATCTTCAATATTTTATTTATAACAGATTCATCAAACCCAGATACATATGAGAAGAAACACAAAAAGCAAAAGAGGCATGATGATGACAAAGAGCGTAAGAAACGGAAAAAAGAGAAAAAAAGAAAAAAACAAAAACACAGTCCAGAACATGGCGGCCTCACACCCAACCAGCACCCTATACCTTAGGATAGGTTATTTATTAAGATAATATGTTATTTATTAAGGAGCATTTGATTGTTATATAAGAGACAGGAAGGAAGAAAGGATAATTGAGATAAGAAAGGATTAATGGATATTTATTTGAACAATTTAAAATCAAAGAGTTTCACTAATCTGCATCAGTAAAGGTCACATTTTATGTAATGTTTGGATTATTGTATGTATATTACAATAAGCACTTCCAGAAAAGAATATAATTATTTTTATTATCTAGAAATGTCTCACTATATTGTTTAATTACATAGTTTTATTATATTTGTAATACTTGTATAAAAATTACATGTCTCTGTGTGTCATGTGGGGGGTGCCAGTTTATTAGATATTTAGATCTATCAAAATGCTGGACTAGTGAGGTTGTACCTTATAAAAAAAATATTACAATTTTGTCACATCAGTATTTTCTTTATTTCAAAAAACACTCCAATTACAATATAATAATTAAATCAATCATTTGAATAATTCATCTCTAATTTATTATTTATAAACTAAAACAATTTTTTGAAATTTTATTACTGAATAGTAAAAATATTATTTATAAGAAATTAGCCTCAAGTTATACATTTTGAATTTATTTATGTAACTGTCAATTGTTCCTTTATGCTCAGACCACTATCAGGGCTCGGTCAACAAAGATAGTAAAATTAAGTAATTTAATATGTAAATTGTTTTATTTAATACAATTGATATTGTCCTTAATAGTGTAATAGTTCAAACTTTATAGACTTAGACATATTTTTTTTACATTCTAAGCTTCATTTATTTAATACAGTTCTTTAGATGGATCTTCACTGAATAGTTAATTTAGATGTTAAATGAATAACTATTTTAGTATTAAAATAGGTTTTGCTCTTTTGAATAAAATATTAATGAGAGAAAGAATTTTTTGATTATTGCTTAACCAATTTTAGTGTAAGACAATTTCTAACATTTTTTAATGTTATTCCGTATTCATGAAAGAATAATTTAAATAAAAAAAAACAAAAATTTGTAAGTTGTGAGGCCTTTAATCCACACCTCGGATGCAATCCAAATGTCAAAAAGATGTCTACACTTTTTGTTTTCTAATGTATTAGTTTCATTAAAATATATGATTCTTAAGGTGTATTAAAAAATATCCCATCTTTAATTAATGTAACATATTCTGTAGTTGTAAGAATTAAAATAATATAGGGCCCAAAGTTTTTATTTCAAAATTGTGTTTTTTTTGTTTAGAATCACATAATGAGCAATTTTGTTTATTTAATTCTGTTGCTGAAATGTGATTTCATCCACTGGCCCAAAGAAATGCGAAATACATATAAAACGTATTTTTATAAAGAAAATTGTTAGATGACTGAATAACATTTCTGACTACTTTTAATTTCTCAATTTTGAAACTTTGATTTTTTTATTTATAGTTAAATTGATATAAAAGTAAATTTTAGTGAACTTAAAAGTCACTTCATAGTAAATTATATTTAATTAATAAACAAATAATTCAAGTAATAGCCTGTTAGGTCGTTTTAATTA
>JBAIZZ010000358.1:109787-147721 GCA_037355905.1 Heliconius aoede | reverse complement strand
ATTATTACAAAAGGTACAAGGGTCACTCTAGGATATACATAAAATAAATATACCATTAGCTACCATTATTAATAACGGCCCAGAAATCGACTACATCCTGAAAATAATTATATTAAATAAGTGATAGCTCTTAACACCGCTATATAACCTTCATCTCCCAATTTGGTGGTTTGTTCAAATATAATCGACGAAGTAATTTATATATATATATATATATATATATTATAGAAAGGCTTATTTGATTTACTACCTCAAATTATAATTTTTCTGCATCAAACCAAAAGTAAAGCGGAAAATGGTGCCGAAGAACCGCTTATATTCAAAAAACAACCCTATCTATATATAGGCTATTATTCGAACTTCTAAGATATTTTAAAGCGATATACTATACAAAATTATTCATACGTATGTACGTGAACGTATAGCGCAGCTTAATGGCTAGAGCCATCCAAGCGGGACGGTTTCAAGACCCGCGCCGGGTTTAAGTCAGGCTATCTTAACATTTCCGAGATATGTACTCGCTCGTGTTTTTAGTAAACTAATATGTTTACTAAAAAATATTCTATTAAATAGCATTTATTATTCCAACGCACCTCCCTCTGCAGCTTCCGCCTCTCCTGCTTCAGCATTTCCTCATGCTCGTCTTGGTGGTCCTGCCTGGCCTTTAGTCGCGCGACTTGCGCCTCGAGCCGTGCGACTGCTGCCGCTTGTATGGCCGCCTCGGCCTCCGCTCGGGCGGCGCGACCTTTGGCCTCTGATACCGATTTACGGAGGGTTTCCACTGTGTATTGTATGTATGTATTGTTATCATGTTAAATTAAATTTATTTTCGTGGTCGTTGCGCGCAGTGGTACAAGTGTGCAATTGTAAATGTTATTCCACCTTCGGAAAAATATCTTTTTACGTATAAAAACTCGATCATAGAGGATTTCCTTAACCGTTTCATAAAAGATATTTTTCTGAAATGTAGAATAACATTTTAAAAATATTTATGAAATAGTATTCTATCTTGCAAAGTAAAAATTCTAATCAATTATCTTTGGGTAGCGGAAAATTGTAAATATCTCCCCAAAACAATTTAACAAGTTTATGGGATCGTATGGCTCATTGGTCAGAGCGCTCAGACGGTTTCCAAGATGTGCAGGTTCAAATCTAGCTACGTTTAAATTTTTACACGATTTGTATAAAAGTATACTTACACTCGCCATCAATATCCCGGTGCATATGCGCTACGCCATTTTGCCTCGCCGCGCGCTCGTCGTTTAACTGCAGCTTGAGTTTACGCACTTCGCCTTCTAATTCTGCTTTAGCACTTGCTAGACGCTCGAGCCGCACATCTGTAAATGTTAATGTTAATTAAAAATATGTATAGCAGTTTTAAATAACTATAACCGTGAGAATACATTTGACACATAAATATTTCTATATTGCATGGAGATAGCATGCACTAGTTATTCTTAGATAACAATATATTTTTGTCAAATTAGTTAAAATTTTACAGTGTTATAATAAGCAGAGCAGCAGTCCCCTTCCCCACATTATTGAGAAATCGCTCTCACGTGTGTGGACACTAGCGCCAGCGGTAGCAACATCAGCCACTCAACAATTGTATTAACAACGCGCCTGTCCACAGGTTGTGCCTGTCGCGCCGACAAATACACCTACCTAGCGTCCCCTCCCCCGCGTCGTTGAGCAGCTGCTCGGACGTGTGCGACACCAGCGCCAGCGGCGGCACGCTGCCGCAGCGGTCGCCGGGCGGCGCGTCGGGCGCGGCGGCGGCCTCCACGAAGGCGCGTCCCGCAGCGGCGGCGGCGGCGTCCCGCGCGCGCACAGCGTCCCTCGCGAGTGACACTTCGCGTTCTAAGGATGCGTGTTCACGTTTCAGACGTTCGTGTGATGAACATTTTTCTTTGTGTTCGCGCTGAAATTTTAATTGCTTGATTAAATTATTTCTTAATGACATTTGAGCTACGCAGGTGTATCATTAATAGATAGTTAATAAAAAACGAAATTCAATGATTTATTAATATTATTTTTCATAAGAATACAGTTCACTGACACGAGACAATAAAATAATAAAATAAAAATAATATAAATCTATGCTTCTAATAAAATCATAACAGGGTCGATGTCTGTACTACAAAGATAAGAACCCAAAACAGTGATTTTGAAATAATGAATAATAATTATTACAAGTTAGTAGTCACAAACACATTAACCATTAACAAACTATACATATGTAACAATCATTTATTACATAATTATTTTTAACTTCACCCTATATCCTTTTATGAACAGAGAAAATCTAGTGTCAAGAACGATCCCAGCAATACTCCTGAATTCGAGAGACACCTGCATAGTGCATACCTACAATATTACCTGTAATTGCGCATATTCCTCCTGTAACTCCTCTATCCTATCCTTTAATAACTCGAGCTGGTATCCAAGTGCCGCTTTGTCATTGTCTAATTGGGCATTAAGGATCATCGCCTTGCGGAACTTCTCTTCTACTTCTTTTAGTTCATGCTGAAATTAATAAATTAGGGATAACTATTAATAAAACGGAACTTCAACACACGTCGTAAATATTTATAAGTTTTTGTGGTCATCATAAAACATTGAAGATATTTTTTAACTTCACACTGAATCACGTATATAGCACAGAGTAGGGACAGGGAAACTAGTGTTAAGACACTTTGTTATCCACGCATCTCCCAATTTTCGCGTCAACATTGCGTGATGAGTAGCGGAATTTAACGCCGCGCGTTATCTTGATACCAAAGCAAGGATATGAAAATATTAAATATTTAATTTCCTCCTGAGCATGAATCGGACCCACAATCGTCGCGAGCCACACACACGTGCCACCGTACCACAATGTTTAACTTTTAAATATGTTTGCCACAACATACAATAACACTATTTTTAAAGAAATATTTTTATATATTTTTACATATTTTTAGATATCACACTAGTCACCTTTACTTCATGTCTGGAATATATAAGTATTTATTTACTAACATATAATTTAAAGACAACTTAATTTTTGTATTTAAAAGAAAAACGAGCTGCTTCACTTTTTGTCCAGGAAGCAGTGTATAGGCCAAAGGGGATCCAGTGAATAAGCACTCCGACCATTGCATTGCGTATTGAGTGGCAAAACTCAACACTATCCTATGCCAACGAAGGCAAAGAAATATAAATATTATAAAAAATGTTTCCAAAAATGGGTCTCGAATACAGTTATGTTGATAAATCAGTGTGTTTCTGACACTGCTCTATTACACAACGTCGGTCTAAAAATATCCTAAATATTATACGCTATACGTTCCTGCATAAAATATTAAAGTACAATTCTACTATTAACTTGATTACCTTATGCTAAGAAACGCTTTCAAAGATAAGGCCTATAACAGTGTTTTACTTACATAGACACATAACTATATATATACATAATTATATATTTACCCTAAGATCCTTGATGCTGAAAACATCGTCCGAGTCCTCTGAACTACGCCGAGGAGAGTGCATTACGCTGGGACTTAACGTCGCTAGCCGACTGCCTGTCCGTCTTCCCACCGTTTCTGGATAAAAGGTAATAAAACGGTATAGTATAGAGTAATTATAATATTGGCAAGCTAATAAAATAGTCACGAAACGTTTATAAATATTTTTTAAATATACTTTTGACAACACACACACACAAAATTCTAAATTACAATTTCCTTTCGAGAAAAAAATTACAAATATAGGATTTTCAAAAAAAAAAAAAAACTACTAAACGTAACAGTTATAACACTCGTCCCCAATTTACAAAATAAATGTATGTATGTACCCTAACCGAGATTAGAACAGATGGCCGTATTAATTCTTACCTGCGTACATGTCGTACGCTTTATCAGCATGGTCTTCTTGTTCTCTCTGCTGACGCTCCAGCTCCCGCATCCGGATCTCGCGCGCCTCCGCCCGCGCCGCACGACGCGCCGCCAGCCGTTGTTCCGCCTAGAATATGGAGAAACGACCTTGTACAATTATTTAAGTTAAATGAAATTTCTACGTAGTTGATTAGCGTTTTATATAGTCGATGATTGTGGGTTCAAAACTTTCTAACATCTTTTTAAGGATCTTATAAAAGACAATATATTAAGTAAATCATCGCCTTGCAAACATCGACAACAATAGCCCAAAGCTAATCACTTAGGTGAAAGGAAATACCTATAAGATTTTCAAGTTCATTTTATAAATATTTCAGGAACTACAACTACAATAATAGAAAAAATTTTTAAACGTTTTATAAGTAGAAATATACAAAAAGCATGTCCGTAAATCTGAACCTACTAAATAAACCAAGAAATGGACAAACCATTTACAAATTTTATTACTTACAATTTAAAATAATAAACATGTACCAAATTGAAACAGGTCAACGATTATAGCGATTAACCGATAATGGTAGAAACACTGCGATAACCAGCGTGAGGCATAAAATTGTAATTGCTTCACATTTCAGTACAGAAAGTATGTATCATCTTTCTATATCGCAGTTCGCCCAATCTAGTTGGCTTATATTCGCATTATTATTTAAAAAAGTTTCTTATACTACAATATACAAAACAATTTTAATTATCTTATTTATACAATATACAAAGGCATACTTTGATTGTTTATATCTATGATCGATTCTGGGATGACGTTATCAATTTGGACAGATGTTTATTGCTATAATGTAAGCATCCGCCAAGAAGGAAAAATTTTAGTACTGAAGGTGTAAAATAGAGATTGAAACTTTGTATGAAAAAATCTTGAAATCGGTGACGATTTGTATAAAATTTTAAATTCAGACTATAAAATGTTAAATTGAGCGCGATTTCTTTACTCGTTCTCTATTCTTTAAGAATAATCGAGCATGTAATGAATGGAGCCGAATAAAGCGTGAATAATTCTATATAACTCAATCACAATAATGACCGTAACCTTGAATCACATTCATATAACTATACCTAAACACTTAGATTGCGCGTATTTTAGCAAGTGCACTTACATGTCCCCTATGCAGGCTCCCCACTCGAGTTCTATTTTTACACGATACAAACATACATATTGTCTATATATATACCTAAACTACTACATGGATTTTAACTTTTATATAATAATTTTCACTTATGGGATTTTTTCGAAACTGTAACTTGTGGTGCACCTACATGTTCCCCTAAACCTATAATAAAAAAAAATTTACATACTATAACTTTCAACTTGCGTGCTGAGATACGAAGCGAATGGAAATCTAACCGACTAGGCATGTGACTGGATTCGTATATTATTTCTTTATAATAACAAATTAAATTGACATGACACACATGGCAGGCCATTCAATGTAAACTTCAACAAACGGGGGAACAGTGACATCACCACCTGATTAGGATTTCAAGGCCTTGAATTATGTTATTGAAAATTTATCAAGCGGAAAATAAATACGACGACGAGTGATAACTTCATTGTGTTAGAGTAAATTAAAATTAGGCTTTTTTTCATCTGTTTATATAGGTAAAAAGAACCTCGTATATATCACTCCGATTACAACTTCCTAGGTATACTATATTAAATAGATTACCCTCTAAGAGTATATTCTTTGTTATAAGCCGAAAAATAAAAGCATATTAATCATGCATACTTCCCCGAATAGAGTTTGAACCTACGATCGTTAAATATTTGTCAATATGACGACATAAAATATATTTTGAGTATTAAAAAAAGGTTTCATTCATGAGTTCATTTAAACACAACCATTAATACATGTATTAAAATAAAATTGCATAGTTTTGAGTACATGCATAAAATCAATATAGTTCGAACGCTTAGTCCTAGTAACCTGAGAAGAGTTCCACTATTTAAGTCCTAGCCCAGCATCAGACCAACTTGATTTAAAATTAAAGCAAAACTAAGTGGAAATAATAAGAAAAATACAAATATGTTATATATACATATTTAATTAATATTCTGAAGCTATTTGATTATCAAATCTACTATTAATCTATACATATAATTAAAAAGTAAAAATGGCGCGTCTGTACATTGAATATATTTACAATATAATAATCGAGGGGATTTTGGAAACGAAAGTAATATAGCCCATCCATAAAAACAATTGTCTGTTTGTCTGTTTGTACGCGTTTATCTCCGGAACTATATTAACTTTTATATTAAGTACTAGTGCTATGCCTACTTTATAGCTTATAAAATGTATATTTCAATAAGTTTAATCATGCACCTATTGAAACATCTTAAAATTATAATAAAGATTGCCCACCATTTCAAGCTATTATCATATTTATACCAACGTGGTAAGGTACAATTTTGTATTTTAATAATGATCAGCTGAGCGCCGGTCAGCAAGGACGAATGAAGGTGTTCCACTTGCAGGACGATAATCCCGACCGTTATCAATCCACCGTTTCTTATACATATACATATATGTAGTACACAAATGAAAAGATTTACTCATTTATCGTTATTTATATCATCTTTAGATAATTAGTATACTTTAAATTATTTGTCATGTATAAGGGGTTTGTAAGTTTCTATTAATTTTTATAAGTGAGAGTAAAAGTAAAAACAGTCAATGTAAAGGTAAAAACGGATTTAAGCATAATTTTAGTAACACAATACACATTTTTTGAACCGATTTTCCAATAATTATCTCTCACATCACAGACATTTGTTATAAATATAAAAACGATTATAAGAAACATAAATGTGAAATACTATATGAATTTGATAAGAATAGTGTAATCAAAAAACATGACCTAGGATTATGTAGGGGTAGGGTAGGGTTAAGTGCCTCCTCGGTCGGGGGTAATGCGGTTATAAAAGTAGCTAAGTGTTACTGTTTCAAAACTACGTCTTGCTCTCAACTTCTTATAAATGAACTTTTATTTACTATGTGACACTTTCTATATTTTTATACATTTTATTAAAAATTGACCCCAATATTTTAGCGAATCCGATTACAATCCCTACAATAAAGATTAAAAGTAACGAAGTTTTGAGTCATACATTCATATTTCCACTTTCCATCGCTATTTCTATATATCGTTGGCTTAGAGCATAAATCTGCTATAAAAAGCAAATTCTCAAGGAGATAAAAAACAATTTAAAAAAAACTGTGAGACACGTATATTATCAAAAAGTTTTTACAATTTTGACAATTGGTTTGTATTCTCTACTAATAGAGGTCTACGAATAAAATAAAGGTCAATTTTGTTTTTTATACACTTTCGAATGGTATAAAAATGTACAAGTACATCACGATAAAACACGGAAATGGCATAATGCTATACATAATTTTGACACAAGATTGTGTTTATTTGACCTATGTGGATCTAGTAAAAATCTTCACCTCAATATATATCCGTGACTGTCATTATAAAGTTAAAATAAAATAACTCACCGTTCGCACCTTTAATTTCAAACTAGTATAAATAACTTCAATATTAGTTCAGTAACTTAATAAATATTTATGAAGATTGATTAATAAATAGAGATAAATCTGGCTGTGTTAACGCAATATTTATACACTACAGAATGATAACCACTTTTATAACTGAACACAAATATTATGAAAGAAATAGTTTTTTGTTTCTAGGGGCAAACCACACAACACAGTAAACAAAACTCTACTACTTACTGCTTGTATTGAGTTAAGGGATAAAGATATAAATTTTGTCGACTATTTATACTAAAATCATTAAAAAGAGGTTGTGTGAGAGAAGAAATATATGTACATATTATAGTATATGTACATTACTCTCCAAAAAAAATGCAGAAAAATAACGAAAATCCGATTTTATATTGTGTTATCTTGTAAAGCAACTTAAAAAGTAAGTTAAAAGTTAGACACTAACGTGAAAAATCCAAGACGAAAGAGCTGTTTTCATGTAGTATCTACTAGTATGTCATCGACATCGTCCAATATTTGCGCGCCTTGTCTCAAAACAAAGCAAATAAAAATGAACTCTTCCTATGAAAGAAAATAGTGAGTGCTTTTTGTTCACAGACTATATTAAATCATAATAAGTTTAATTTGCATATTAAAGCGATTCGCTATAATAAATGCACTTGATGATAAAGTTGAAATGAAACCTTATATCATAAGCAGAGTTAAGTGAAGCGATTCATCTAAGGTCACGGGTAAGTAACTAAGATATAAGTCAAGGTATCGCTTAACAATTATAGCAAAATATATATTAACAATCGTCGAATATAAATAGACATTATGTAAGCGGAAATACGGATTTTTTAATATGAATCACTTACAAATAGCAGAATTAATCTAGCCGATATCCGAATGATGAGTTCAGGTGACGACATGACGAATGTTTTACTCAAGGTCATTCAACACCACACAAGCGTGTCCAGATAACGCCACGAGTGCACTGGCATCGAACAATACTATGTTTAATAATCTATATTTATATTACTTTACATAACCGCAGTTACTTGCAAGTGTCTACCATCGCTAAAACGATATCTAGATTAAGGTCTGAAACCACAAAGTATGCCAACAAACACACTCAATTGCAATATTTCAAATTATATACTTCTAAATGTACTCAAATAACTACTATATATATTATGAAACACCGTGACATTTACATTATGCGGTCACGATGTGTACTGCCTTTGAAAACGAGCCATTTGAGTTGAGACGAAATTCTTTATGCCTTACGTAAACAGAGGCTTGAAAATTAGACACCTGCTTATAAGTAACGCAAACACCGTTCACATTTAGATAATACTATTAGACTGGCCTTCCAAATCTACCGCATGACAAAAGAGAATCTTTATGATAAGATAATACAAATTATACTACAAAAAAAAAATTAAAAATTCTATGACCTAAGGAAGTAAGATATACATGATTCAAAATAAATTCCCCGATGTTGAGTCACAAGGATATGTGTAACTATAATCAAGTTCCGACGGTTTTTATAAAAATAAGTAAAGTTTTGTAGATAAGACAATATATACTAGGATTAGTTTAATTTACATACATGATTATGTTGATCTCCAAGAATTCCAACGATGGAGCCGTTGTCGCTTTGTGAATCTCTTCCTAAATCCGCCGATGAGTTATCACCGTTTATAAAGTCATTGAGCTGCATATTTTCATTAATATCATCAATGTCCTCGTGTACACTACTTGATCGGTCTAAACTATTGTCTATACAATCTATACTACTGTTCAGTTTAATTTCATCATTGACACTTTCATTAACCGGCATACGTGTAGTTTTAATCAAATTATGTCCTACTACAGTTTCTTCCTCAGAATCACCAAAATCACCATCTGTAAATGCACCTCCACTCTCATCGGCACTGTTTTCGGGAGTAGCCATTTCACAACGTTCACCCATGATTAATAAACCAAATACCAATATCAAAGGAAATAATATTTAAAACCTAAAATATATTTTGATTTTAATTTTAAAACATTTAAACAAAAACAAATAAAAAGGAAGCACTACGACTCGAGAAAGAGTCTTGTGCCGCACAGACGGACTGTGATAACGTATTTATCTTATCGATATTCGCCACTTATTAAACGTACGTAAACCACACCATACATCCTTTGTTTCAGTCAACAACAACATATTTGTTTAGATATATAATGTCACTTGTTGATGCACGGCACAATCACAATATTTAAAAGGCACGTAAGCTATTTGTCAACATGGCAATTGATGAAATTCTTTTAGGCGTTTCGTAAACACAGTGACACAAAGGTGGGGACAAAGTGACACGTGCGTCCGCGACTGCGTCGGCTATAGACTAGTGGAATTGGTACGCAAGTGCTGTGCTGCGACCATCTTTGCTCTATCGCTTTAGTAATCATACCGTTACCTGAACAATGCAGGCAGGAGGACGTACACAATGAGGAACTAATCCTTGGACCACAGTAAGCTTACCAGGGTTAAGTTAATATCGTATACATTTTTCAATACAGGTTTAGATAATATTTTTAAAATGATATCATTATTAGAAAACAAAAGTAATGATGATAAGTAAATTAATAATAAATGTCGCAATGTATCAAACGGGCGAAGCCGCGAGCGTGTCACTAGTTTTTTTTTTTAATTTACAGTTAATTTTAAATAAAACATATTCATATAAATAAATTATAAGAAGCTAAGAGACACGAGATTATCAGTTATAGCATATATTAAAATAATTTAAATCGCTTTCACTTATACATTAACCATCATAAGCTAATGAAGCCGGTGAATCACTGCACTCTCAGACACCAGCATTTCCCGCCTGCGCCTTATGTGTGCTTGATTAATATCCTATTGTTTTAGTCAATGGCCTTTACGGTCGAGGAAATGACATCTATAATATGGTAAAGGAGGTATGTGGAACGTCTAACTTTTTAAAGCATTTTGCATATCTAATGAACATGAAGTCTCTATTATTACATGTATAAATAAGACAATGTATATATTTTTATTTTTGTTAAGGGGGTTCCTTTTTTCACTTACTTATTATTTCACGCTGTATCCCGCAGAAAGTAGCGAGACTCAACGCCGCGATTTGCCTGGTTACCGTAGTGAATAAGTTAAAATATTCAAGGCTGGGCCACTAAGCCACAACAACCTACAGCTAAGAGCTTATCAGAATATGGAGAGAAAGCTAGTGTTAAGACAATCCGTCCCCGCTTTCTGTCCAATTTTAAAGATACTGTGGTTTCAACTCAACGCCAGCCTTTGTAATCCTCAGATTAGCTTGAGTAGAATTTGAACTTCACAATGATTTCACGATAATTTCGAATGATTTCTCAACAATTTCACGATAGCGTCGTACTATGACTATAGTTACAAAAATTTGGAAGTCTTGCACTTAATTATAAAGTTATTAAAAAAATGTTAATGAATGTTTACGAAATGACGAGCCAGACATTTATTTCGTAATCACGTTGCGCGGTTGTAACGGAAATATTCACACTCGTTCCGTACCAAGATAACAATGTTGATCCCAATGTCGATGCACTAAATAATTAAAAGTTAATTTGTATTATTAACAACGATACAGTGAAATTACTAGATTTTTAGAGGAGATTTTTTAAGATTACTAGAGGAGATTTTTCAGTGTTTATATGACTACACCTGCAGCTTCCCCTCGTGACATTTACACAAGAAATGACACATTTTAAGCGCCAGAGGCAATGCCAACCGCGAGTATAATGGGGTTACATTGAATCGATTAACATGTTGTAATATAGTCCGTTTTTCAATAATATGGACTATACATTTAGAACACTAAAAATGTTAAATATACTCTATATTTTTTCTATTTAAAGTTTAAAATACTATTTGAATTAATTCAGAATACAAAATAATTTACAGTCAGAATAAGTCTCTAGGTCATCTCGTAAGGTAGTTAATTACCTATATGTACAAAAAGTTATATTAAGTGCTATCTGCACGTAAAACAACGAGAATAAACGATTTTCAAAGGAAATAAGCATATATATTTAATAATTGCTTAATTCTAGCTTTATTAGCGATCGCTATAAACTAAATTAAATTTACAAATTAAAATCAGGAGGAAGTTGTTTAACGCTAAAATACACACAATTAGCTGATAATTCGAGGAAGCGTTCCACTACGTGTGTTTAGATATTATAACGATATAAAAACATACAGGTTGATAGAACAAAAATCATTTCTATTTAAATTTCTTTGAAGAGAAGTGACGAGAATCGCTTAAGTTCCATCGCGTAGTTCCACTACCATCAGATGGCTGTAGAGGTCGTCGTGGCGCAGAGGCACGACGACATATATGATGACAACCAGGGGATGGATTCAATTCCTAATCGTGAAATTAATTATTATCATATTTTCAGCAAGACGTTGAGTTTCGCCACTTAATTCTGTCTTTCGATCTCATTGCACTTTTTCGAAAATTTTGGAATTCGTGTAAGAGAAGAGAGATAAGTTCCTTCTGCTTATCCTGTTATATGAGTACAGCGTTCAAGTATAAAAAAAATATGTGGATTATATTAATATATATACAGCGACAAAATAATTCCAAAAAGAATGTAAAAAAACATCACTTCTACATGCTGTATCAAAATTCATTAGAAGAACCGTAAATAACATAGAAAACTAACCTGGACTGATGGAACTTGCACAACAACAAAGAACTCGGATTTCTAATATTTAATTAAATTGAACAATCAAAATTAAACTTCGATTGTAGGCGGCAGACCTACCAGAACCAGTCAATAGAACGGAGAGCTAATACTAACACCGCAATGAAATTTCAATTAAGAAGGTTTGCAATCAATTTGGCAACGATCTGGCAAATAATGATAGTGACTGTCGAGTGGCAACAAGACACTGAAGAATTGTATAATCGTTGCTTAACGGTAAGAAAAAACAGTATATTTGTATCGTAAGATCAATAAATCTGTTAACTGTTTTGACACACGCCTGATATGCAGAGTGGGATGTTCTCCTACGTTGATAAGAGAAAAAAGCTACAACAAACATATTTAAAAATGATTATTAGAGATATTATTCTCTCAAGATTTTCACTATTTCACTGCATCTATTCATTTTACTTTTCGATAGCTTACCAGTACAGTAATAAATATAGTAAACATCTCATTTAACCATATCATCAATTATGAAAACAATTTATTAGTAAAATTAGTTGTACACAATGATACCTATACTTCGTATGACTTCCTTAAAACATATATATATTTCTGTTAGGTCAGTTTGCTCGCACAAAATGTGTCCAACTCTCTCCTCTGAATAGAGCGAGGATGTGACCCGTGACTGACACAAAGAATACTGTAGACAGTATTGTACTCAGTATCGCGTGACCATTTACTGTACTTTAAATTGCCTATTCCTGATTAATATACGGAACAAAATACTAATGTATTAAGTCTTAGAAAATAATAGTGCCTTGGTGATTCAAAAGAATAGAATAATTGTAGATATAGCGCGTACTTGTAATATAAATTAAAGCTTAAGTATTTCTAAGAAAAGTAAGAACGTAAATTGCTCTACCATCTTTTTATATTAAGCATATATTTAAACCTTTACGTGAAAATATTTCAAAGCATTTCCATATTTAGCATAATTATTTTGAAATCCGTGTCAAGAGTATCTTGACATGCTGAGATATGTTTACTAGCGCTATTAACTGAGAAACTGAAATTTAATTTAGTTAGTACTAAATACTAACTTCACGCTGTATCCCGCACACAGTAGGGTAGGCAAAGGGAACCTCGGTGTTAAGGCACTCCGTTCCCCACTTTCTGCCGAATTCTGGAGGCATTGCGTGTTGAGTGGCAGAACTCAACGCCGCGCTTTGCCTCGACACCCGAGCGAAGAAAAATGGAAAACGTAAAGAAATATTTCACTTCCTCCAGTGGGATCGAACCCACAACCGTCGCGTTTATGGGCGGCACCCTTGTGCCACTGCGCCACGACGGCCAAATACTATTTTATATATCAATTTTTATCACATATCAGCACTTTGACAAACTTTTCAATTCCTTCACAAGCACCAAAAAATTGCAATCACGATATAAGAGAACAATGAATATATGCAACAAAATTGCATATAAAAACTCAATTGTAACCAAAAATAATGAAATCTTCTATGTTAGTACATTTTGAGCGCTTACGAAACGCACCGGTCTAAATCACAGGCGACATTGCACTGGCAGAGAAAAGGTGTAGTATAAAAAGTCCGCAATGAGCACTCAACACGCCGAAAAAATAACGAGAATGTACAGAGTAAGTGGCAATCTCGGACGGTTAACTGTATGAGATAGAACGGTGCCGGTTCACCGAGTGATGGGCTGTTGTTTGGTCGGATCGACTGCTGCAATTTGTACAATTCTATTATTACAATGTTCACTGTATTTTGGGTTATATGTACTTGTTACCCAGAAACCAGTCAAGCGCGAGTCGAGCTCACACCCCGAGGGTTCCGTACTAAAATTGGAGGTCTCGAGCTTTTTCTGAAACTCAAGCTTGGCTTAGCCAAGGCCCTTTCATCTGATACTTCACCTGAACTAGCGGATTTAATAGTTGGCAAAATATAATTGAATTATCTTGATAAGGGAAGGAAATGTTTGACTAACTTTTTTATTCTATTATATTATATTAAGATTCGCACTTTGCTTCCTACACTGGGTACAAATAACAAAATATGAAATGCAGCATTTTCCATGAGTATTTTGACACGTTAATTTTTTCCGCCTACTTCATATAACGCTGGAAAAGTGTAAAGATATAATTATATTCCAAAAATAGGTTAATAAGACAATATTCGAAACATCGAATCAACTGCGTCCATCACTAAGCAGTGAAGGAGGCTGCGCATGCGACGTACTCGTACATAAATATCGTGACATTTGCCGCACATCTGCGACTGCGAGCAGACACGCACGTTTGATACGCTTTCGTAATAGCAAAGGTGAATGATCGATGTTTGATCTAGATGCCTTGTTCAGTTGATTGAACGATACAAATTCTTATTTAAAACTTACATAAAAATATAAGTCCACTAATACAAAGAGATATATCTGGTAAGTAGGAGTTAGCTGATCGTTGTTTGTACTTCCCAAGGACGATGTGAGAACTGTTAAGAAAATCAAAGGAATATGGCTAACAAGTGTTCTCTAGCGTCTAATTGTCGCTTATAACGTTTTTTTTCGGCCAACAAACAACGTTCATCCTTATGGAGGCGGTTTTCATAGAATACAATCTTGGATACATACACAATACTTATTAATGAATTTCGGATGATATTGAAAACACAGTAATGTGTTCATCTGAATTCGATGTTATAGAATACGATTCATTTATGCGATCACAAACACAGCCTACGTATTCTGCCAACGAAATTGAACTACCAAATCGATAAAGTAGTAAAATGTGTAATAAACACAAACAACCTGCATTTCGATAAACATCGGGAAATACTCGCGAATGAAATGAGGATATTGAAATATTATATACTAGCAGACTCATACGAATATTAATAAATATTTATGAAATTAGTGAACTTCAAATTTTATAAAAATCGGTGCCAATTTAAAGATTTTTCCATACAAACTTTATACCTTTATTTCACCTTTCAAGAAAAAAATCACCTTAAGGGTTAAAAACCACAACATAAGTAAATGTATTAGAAATGAAATACATAAAGGCGTATAAAATATTTTCAATAATATACTGCGAGTTTAACCTTATTGGCTTATTATACTTAATTAACGTAAAAAATTCTTTAGTCAAAGATAAAGAGAAGTTAAAAATAAAAAATCAGCTTCACGCTGTATCCCGCACACAGCAGGGTAGGCAGAGGGAACCTCGTGTTAAAACACTCCGTTCCCCATTTTCTTGCCAAATTCTGGAGGCATTGCGTGTTGAGTGGCAGAACTCAACGCCGCTCTTTGCCTTGAAACCAGAGCGAAGAAATGCAAATATAAATAAATAAATATTTCATTACCTCGAGTGTCTGTAACATCACGGTTGTGGGGATCGAACCCACAACCATCGCATTACAGTCACACCTTTGTGCCGCTACGTCACGAAAGACCTCAACAATAAGTAACCAATTCAGTTAAGTAAAAAATACAAAAAATATTTATTTCAATTAAACATTAAGTGTTAAAAATGTTTACAGTATGTGATAGATCGATAATTTACTGCAATACTTAAATCTCATATTATAAGTACATAGTAGGTAGTAAAGCGCTTTTGTGCTTTTTTTGCATTTATAAAAGTAGAGAAAGATAACCTAGCCCAATTGCGTAGAGTAAAGGCACTCCATTACTCACGCCCCACCAAAGTTTCGAAACAATGATATCAAAGGCACGCTATTTTTTTACCAGAGCGAAGAAATAGAGATAATTAACTACTTGAGTGGGAATCGATTACTACGGCAGACAGTGACAGTGCAAAAAATTGTAAAGAACAGACTGAGCAAAATAAGTTAACAAACTTATTAAGTACTCTTACAAGATCAGAACTAGCAAGAACATGTGTAATAGTTTTAACGGTATCCATCGTCATTGCCCTCACCAATTGAAAAATTAAAAATTTTGATTGAATTGAACTGCCTAAATTCGCCGGTGACTCAATTCATTCTTACATACATACGGTCAGACTTATGTACATAAAAAACAAACCTGATATCGTTTGTTATAATAATAATCATCATCGAAGCTCTACCACCATTCACGATGCGACAGTGTCATTGGCTGATTTGTTACGTAAAATATACTTTCTTTTTTGGAGACATCGTTTTGTACATAATGAAGATTGCATGTGTTAAGTAATGGCAAAAGTAATAAAAATATAAAGATAATATTTTATAAACAAATATGTTTATACATATTTACACACTTTGAATTAATTGTAAAAATATGCTATAATAATATTTAATTAATAATATTTTTGTATGTCACACGAAAGTTAAATCCCATATATATCTGTTAATATAACATATATGAAGCTATATAGTTACATAGTAGGAATGTAAGTGGTTCATTGATGAACTTACTAATTTAGGTCTCACGTGGCACACCACAGAGCGGGCGGAATCGTCATCACTGGTGCTCTCCAAGCAATCTGAAAGTGATGGAGATCTTCTTGCTGGCCACTTAATTGATTTCTCCGAGCATGGACTTGATATAGACAAAGGAGGAGGCAGCCGGGAACCTTGACCTCGCCACCATGACACCAGCGCCGGCGCCACACCGACCACCATGGCAAGTCCGAGTCGCACCATCATAACCAAATGTTTAAAATTCACACATTCATAATTAAGTTTTTACTAAGATGCCACAATCGTTAGCGAAGCATCGCTCGTAAATAAAAACGTGGCTATTTTGGATCGATGCAGTCCCACACTGTCCCGCGGTGTCACTGAAAGCTGCACTAGAGCACGCGCAACTTCATAAATCACGCACGAAACTAACTAAACATTTCAGGAATTCAAGACGTGTACAAACAACAAAGACGCGAGTGCCCGGCGCGGCTGAGGAGCGACTATTTCTTTAATTGCGCACGTACGGGGCGAAGGCCAGACAAAAAGTGGTGATTGTTACAGTTGCACGAATGCAGCACAGGACGGTTTCCTCTCACGCTCGCAGGCAGCCGAGTGGCGGTCGTTGACGCTGGAGCCCCCTCCGGAGAGCCCCTCTCCAGCCGCCCGCCCACAGAACTACCCCCCCTGATACTATTCCGCGAGTTGCCCACCCGCTGGAAGAGTTCCTTGAATAAGTATAGTGTAATTGCAACATTATAAACTGACTTGACTGATTGTATTTTTCGAATAATAATAATCCCGTGGAATGATTATTTTCGTTTCAATATCGACACTGCGATCTCCTGTGTCGTAATACGTAACTCGTAATCCGGGTCAAGCGTAAAAGAAACAATTTCATTGTGTAAATAAATGATAACCTATTATGCAATTATGTTGTAAAAGGATTAGATCATGTAACAGTAATTTAATGAGATGCTCATTAAAAGATATATATAACTAATTAAAAAACCGTGGAAAACATATTTTATTACATCTTTGTATAGAGCGCGACCAGTTTGGCGAAAACATTTCGCCAAACTGGTCGAGTGGGTTTTATATAAATTTCTCTTCTCATATATGTTGAATTGGCGTCATCGATCTCAGAGGTAAGAATCTTCAAATGGACAAAATATGTCATTTTCTACGGACTCTACATTGCATATTACATGTACCTACTGCTGTTAAGTAGAAAGTAGAACGCAGTTGCAGCGTCAGGGGTGTGGGCAGAAGAGGTGGTGCGGGAGTTTTCTCTCATACCACAAACCAACTTTAACTTTTTAAACGCAGTACAAATGTTAGGTATATTTACCGAGTTATATTGATTTAAATTCTATACATTTAATTATCATAGCACATCATCAAAAATAATTGAAGGTTAAAATAATTATTTTAAATATATATCTTTTTACTAAGCCGTTACAAAAAACATATTTATAAATAATCTACCCAATTCGACACTATCACTCTAGGAGTCT
The DNA here is from genome assembly GCA_037355905.1 of Heliconius aoede. Lineage (NCBI taxonomy): Eukaryota > Metazoa > Arthropoda > Insecta > Lepidoptera > Nymphalidae > Heliconius > Heliconius aoede. The sequence continues at coordinate 129,632 of JBAIZZ010000358.1, read as the reverse complement.
ATCTTCCTCGTATAGAAATTACTACACCCCAACCCCTTGACCTATAAGTTTCATGTAATTTCATACAAAACTGTGAAATTGCATCAGCCTGTGCCACCCAAGTCGGGTTTGGGGTTGAGGCAGACGGATCGATGGCTGACGTCATCAGCCAGACGAGACACGAGACCTAACTGAATCTGTTTTTATACCCTGCTATGTACTAACAGAGTATTTGTGGGTATTTTGGGGTAGTTTATTACATCCTATGAGACAATGTTAATGATTGTCTAGTTATGTTTTTAAATTATGTGTAAATTAATAAATAAATAGAAAAAAAATAGGCGTAATTTATTGATCAACAAACCTTTGCACAATATTTAGTACGTAAATATCTCGTATGGAGTGACATTACTTCCTTTAAATAGAAATAATAAAATAAGAATAACTAATATACGAGTATGTACATACTTCGTTTATTAAATGTTATAATTATAATTTTATTTATCGTTTTATCATTACAATACCATTTATAGGTTTGTTTAGAGAGTTCAATATATCTGAAAATTTTGCATTTTGATAGATTAACTTTTTACAGACAGTAGACATTGCGTGTTGGGTTGTCGAAGCAAGCGCCGCGCCGTACTCAATAAAAAATTATATTAATTAATCGCGATAGAGCATTGACTTTAGGGACAAAATCTGGAACACCGGATCGATTGAGGCTCTCCACCACCCAGCTAAAGGTAATTGACATATAATCTTATACGTATGTTATATGTACCTGTAGGTACATACGCGTAGGCCACACGTTTAATTTAATAAAAAAATAGAATAAAATAAAACATCTATAGAGCAATTGTATCTTAAATATTTTGTAAATATATTCCAATATTTTATTTAATATTAACTTATAAAATTGATAAACTTAAGTTTACAGACGTACGCACTACATACGGAAACGGAAATATCCTATAGTTTTTGATTACACGGCGAATAAAGTTGACAAACTTAAGTTTGCCTGTGTGCACAAATTTTCTATGAAATGAACTACAAATATAACTTAGTAATGATATTTTTCTACGGAATACGTATAAAATTTCCCTTTTCAGGGTTTCTCTTTTATTTGTATTGTAAATTCTCTCGTACATAAAGAAATCGTCGTTCATAAAGAAACGATGCATAAATTTTTTTTTGTGTTACAAAGGACTGTAGTTATTTTCCTACCCTTTAAAATATACAATTTTGATATTAATTTAACCTTAAGTTGACTTGACTTGAGTTTCCCTTTTTTATTTTGAGATACGAAACTCAAAATCTTTTATTATTTCCATATACGACCGCATGTTAAAGGTATTCGCAGAAAGATATTTGCGTCTGTTCGCCGAAACAACTGACCTAAAGAGCCGTTTCCTATTCCGTAACTGGTTAACTTATAATTAACTTAAAAAATTATAATAACATATCGCTATATTTTTTAATAGAAGTAGTTTTTTTTTTCATTCTTCACTTTCTATGCATTATAGATTTAGGTACGATATAAATAAGCTAATGTTCGCCACTCGTCGCGATTTGCTTATTGAACTAGATCGATTATTTTGAATATGAACATTACTATAATTAAATTTAACTCAGAACTATTTAACTTATGCAGTCACATAGCTACTAGCTATCTACGCCATAATCACAATATAACGATTAATAATAAAGATAGTTCAAAAATTATATTCGAGTCGGAGCCATTATAGTATTTTCATTTTCTGGCACCGGTAACAAAGTGCGACATGGAGTTTCATCACTTAACAAAATGGAAAATGGAGGAAAGAGAGTTTGACACTCGACTAATTTCTCTATAATATAAAGCTATTTATTATTATTAACAAAGTATTTTGTTTACATATTAAGAAATGTCCCCTTTGCCTACCATTATGTTTGTGGGCGTGAATTTTATGATATTTTTGAAAAGTAGGTATACACTATACCCAATACGTCTAATTAATATATAGTATGATTATTAAGGATTCATATTTCAGTTATACAAAAAAACAGCAACGAAAGGTATTTTCTTGAAGAACTGAAGATTTAACAGGCCGCTTTAGCGTCTTATCGTCTTATTGCAATCCTCGGAACCCACAAGCTCTCGTAAATAGATCGTAAGAAGAGAGGGTCGAGTATAACAGATATTTAAACGATTTTGTAATTTTACGAATACATAAATATGACACGAAAGGCAATTAATTGTCTATTCATTTAACAAAAACTTTTTAGTCTTTTTGATAAACTGTACGATGGTCACCTTTTTATTATACGAATTTACTTAGAGTTGCCAAAGGCCAAATTATTATTTTGAAACATAGTATAATATCACTTTGGTCTTTGGCGAAACGAGTTTGCTCTAGAAAAAAACTATAATTACCGCCCAACTGCCCAAGTTGCCAAGCCCCCTAAGGTTCATTAAGTTCAATTTTTTTTATTCGTTTCTAAATATTTTTATTTACAATATATATAGAAGATTGATAAGCAAAAAGATTTATACGTTAAGTTTCTCTGGCCGACTCCTCTAATAACGTGTAGGTAAGCCATGAAAATAAAAAATTGAATACAAAATACTCTTGTCGGTATCCAAGTTATTAGAGCATTTTACAATTTTAGTATCAATTTTAATCAATTTAATTGCAGATCTGAAACGCAGTATGATGACTTTGTATCATGTACTGGGATCGTCGTCAAAAGTGAACCCATGCGGAAGTTTATTTTTATCCAGTCTCAATCCACACCTTGATAAAGGTGCACTGCCCACCACTGGTAAGCTTAAGAAATAATAAATAGTGTTAATATGTCGAAGGAAATTTTAAAATCCTACTTTACATAAGTGACAAATCCACGTCTTGTATAGTTGCTTGACAACTATGTGCTTATAATTAAAACAGAAACTAGTGATTGCGAAGCAATGTATATAATAGTTTCTTATATTAAATAATAATACTCAATACTCAATATATACTCAAATAAATAATACTCAAATAAATACATATATTTACGGCATTAGAGATGTGTTGTCATTTTGATCTCGGAACACAATATATGTGACAAATAAGATTGATGAAGGTGAACAAAGGTAAATCTAATACTTTTTATAGTTAAAAGATTATAGCTAAAATATATAGACATATGAACATTTATAAATATAGAAGGATTATATATGGCTGAAAAAAACTGAGCACAGCACCAGCGTATAGTTTCAGTATGGCTGAAGGGTAAGTCAATTTTTGATAATATGACAACAATAAGAAATATCAGTTATATGTTTTTAAGTTCCACAGTTACAAAATATAAGAAATCAATTATTAAATATTTGTTATAAATAATAGATTATACAAAAATATGTATACAGATTATAAAGATAGTGCAAGCATATTTATCATGTTGATTTGTAATCTTATCTTGGAGATAAAAGGCAAGTCATAATCAAAGGAGAGATGTTTAAAAAATTATAGTGTGAAATAGAACAGTGTTCAAATAATATAATGATAATTTTATAATAGTTTTATATATATTTTTTATATATGTTGTGTTATATCATCTCATAAGATTCATAATTAATATTACAAAGCCAATGAGTTTGTTTGGTTGAACATGCTCTCAGGAACTAATGGTTTGATTTAAGTCTTTCCATGTTGTAGTCTATACACTACAACACGAAAAGACTTGTCTTCCTGATTATATATATATATATATATATATCAAGGAAGGTTATAATGTCACTAATATGGTCCCATTACATCAAATGCATGACTTGTTTTGATGTCTAGCATACTTATTGTCAGAGTAGTATAGGTAGGTATATAAATAATTGTATCATGAATCAATTAACTTAGTTATTTTTATTTAAGCATCATAGGAGCAAAACCATAAAAAAAGAATATTATAATAAATAAATAAGTAATATATTTATGAAAACATTATATAAAATTTTGTATGATATATTGGGTAATTTTTAAAATAAATTATGTCTATTCATATACATTATTGTTATATATTATATGACTTTATAATAACAGTCGGGTAGTGTACATTTTTATATATTTATATTTCATTACCAATTATCCTTTAAATCTTTCCTTTTTGTCTCATAAATATAATATATCTCAACTTACCTCCTTAGCAATCTGATCAAGAGCCTGCTCCTCTGCAGTAGCCTTGGTGTGGGTGCGCTGGCGCCGCGACGGGTCCATCTTGACTGTCGCTGCACTTGCTAAAATATTTAAAGTAAGTATTAGGGTATAATCTTTAGTACTTTTTTAGGTACACTTTATGCCACACAGAGCAGGGAAGGAAGAGGGAACATAGTTTTAAGACACTCCATTTTGTAGTTTCCACCGAATACTGGTGACATTGTGGGTCGAGTGGCAGAATTTAATAACTTGCTTTTTTTCAACACCAGAGTAAAGATGAAAGGAGAAAATTTGATTAATTTATTGCCCTGAGTGGGTTTTAAACTTAACACCACTACATTAACAGTTGGATGCTAGTCCTACAAGCAAACAATCAGTCAAATATACGCTCAATATGCAATGTAAATAGATGAAACATAGGAATTGTTGATAAGCAAAGTGTTAAAATTTTTTTACAAGATTAACTCACACTAGCTGCTGAGTCAAAGTATTTAATTTGTAAACAATATTTATATTAATTCATGAATGTAATTGTTGTTGTTAGATTAATTTTAGTTATATAAAAACCATTATGTAATGTTTTATTTAATAATCAAATTGTATGTTTTATATGTAAAAAATTTTATTAATTGAATGTAGATATTAAAATAATGAAATAGTTATTATATTATGTTAAACATTCAAGTTTTAAAATAAAAAATATATATAGTTTTAAAAATATTGTAAATTAAAAGTACCATAAATAATTTATTCAGAATGCAGTTAACTAATTGCCCCAGAAGACTATTTCCATCATACTCTTATCATAATTGTCAACTTGAAATAAGGTTATCTGCTTTTGTAAGCAGTTTTGTATACTTGACAAATTAATGACAAACAGCAATGAGATTTTGTATGTAAATTACAATAGTGACATAAAATACATAGAACATTCAAGCTTCATGGTTTTCTGCAAATATAAGAGTAGACACAGAAAACCTAAAGTGAAAATATTTTGTTCCCTATGTGAGATTTTGCATGTATGTGATGGATTTGTTATCACAGTGAGTAAATGAAAATAACTAATTTCCCGAATTGGAATCAGATTCACAACTATCATATTACATGAAAAGACTAAATATATACACTTTTTATTCAAAATATTGATGCAATGAAACTGTCTTTATTAAGAGACATTGAGACATATGATACACAACAGACAAGAACTATAGGGATTCATATTAGAATAAGATATTCTATGGCTTCTTCAATGATTTTTTTTTACTTATGAATAAAATAATTTACTTGTTCAATGGTTGGAAAGTAAATAAATGATAGGAGCCTATAATTATTCATTTGAATATAACTTACATTTGTCTTGCAAATTGACCATCCCAATTTAAACATATAACACTATCCACAGTTTTAAGTTAAGACTTTTGGAGTATGTATATAAGATTTTTGTCTGTAAATGCACTAAACACTAATGCACAAATGCTTTCTAATCCTCTGAGATCAGAGAGAATCTAATTTGCATATTTATTTGGAACAGGCCAGCTATAACCTAGAGGGTTCGTTGTTCTTTCCCGCGTGGATGTTTTCAAAAACATTATTAGAATTATAATACTAGGAGGAAAACGGGTGGGCACATAGCCAACATATTTTTAATGGCAGTCACTACAATGACATCATACTCACGGGGACAGTTTACAGATGTAAACACATCGTTTCGACATACACTTTTAACTTTTATGTCACTAAGATATAGATATCTTCACAATTTTCTTACCGTATAGAAACTATAAAGGATTCATTGAAAATAAGATTTATTTTAAAATGTATGGAGACACCAAATTACTGTCTTCACGATTTATATTACTGTGCCAAAATATTTACAAAATTTATAAGTATGAATTAGCGTGTTGGCACCACAATATTAAGTCACAATTTGTTAATAAGTTTTACTAATTAAGTATTATAAAATTAAACTATTTTTACAAAAAATTAAAAAGACATTTCATGACAAGCATGCCATTTTTTCTGCCATTTAGAACTGTTGCATTCCGAATTATAATGTCAGTTACACCATTATGGGTTCATTCGCCGTTTTCAAAACGATGATTTAAAAAAATATATACCGTATACTAACATGAAATAGTAAACGTGAACCAATTTTGCTGTAATCGTGGATTTTAAATATATAAAAATAAAATATTATATAGTTTATTAATTGTAAAAATCGTTCCAAATATCGTATCCAAAACACATATTATATACACACATATAAACATGCTAAGGATGTCACTGCTTATTCCATTGAATATTTTTTTGGAAGATAAATTATTTACAACGATAAAATAAAAAAGAGATGATAATGCATAAACATATTTTTCATTGAATCATTGCTAACAAAAAAAGGTTATTAGTTACAGAAACGTCGAACTTATATTTTAACCGACGGGGATTAAGGACAAAGTATTAAACAAAAGATAAAATTTTATTATTCATTAAAATATTAGACAATACATTCTCAAACACCTATATAACAAGCATATATTGTTACTTTTTTAGTGAACAGTTAACTAAAATATACCTATATATACTATAAATATATAGTTGACATGTTTAGAGGTTAGAGCTTAGAGATCAGTAAACTGACATAGATGAAATGATTTTGTTCATTTGTGTTCATATTAAAACTTCATTATACAAAAAAAAACTCAAAGCAAACTACTGTTAATCATTGAAATTTAATTTACCAGGTTCTCCAAATATTTAACAAAATATAAATATAAGAAAAATAAAACCAATTATTATTCTTAGTGAATATTTATTTATCTAAATACAAATTTACTCAAGATTTTATTCACAAACAATTACAAATTGATATATGCTGCAACATAACACAAACATACAATAGAAAATATTATAATATATTATTTATTCACTCTTGCTCTTTGGTGGGTCTTCCTTGTAATATAGGAAGACAAAGGAGAACAGGAACACTCCAATCATCATTGAGAACGCACTCACATAGTATGGGAAAGCACTTGGAATGAATCTTTCATATTGAGTGTGTTGCAGAGGCCGGACTGAAACCTGTTAAAATTAGAAATATTAATATAATTAGAAATATTATTTAACGTTCTGGTAAGAAGATAAAGAACAGCGTTAAGTTCCGCCACTCAAGACGCATAGCAAAAGTTGATAAGAAACATGACACAGAAAGCAGATCAGGTTTTCCTCCCAAATTATTGGCTTTGTACGTTGAGTGGTGGAACAAACTAACTCTAAACAAGAGTTCTATAGCTATCTGCATGGTATATTTATCTCTATCTACATAGGTATAAACAATTTAAAATTACCTGTGTAGAGTGATACAATCTAGTATATCCAATTCTATCATAATCTACTTTGAACTGATAGACTCCCCACACATCTGGCACTTTGAAAATTGCCTCATAAACACCATTGGGTTGCTTTTTCAAGGTTGTACGAATGAAGGGATCTATACGCACAAACTCTAATTGCACATCATTAGATTCAAACGGTTGCCATTTGCCATTCCTGAGTTCTTCAATTTCAATTCTGTATACCTTTAAAACAAAATTGTATAAATTAGTATTGTGATATATTAAAAAATACTTTTTCTTTTCTATTACAGTAATTACAATACTTCAGCTTTTAATTATACTATATTCTATAGACCAAACCATCCAGTAATCTAGTATTCACCATATATAATTATTAGAATGTGTAAGAAAACAATGACAGTTTGCACAATAATGTCTATTACCTTACTTTAAAATGAATTTAACACTTTGTTATTAAATAATATGGATACATCGTAAAAGTTTTTAAAAAAATCTGTATAATTTGTTATTTTGATTAGAATTAGAAGATTGATTAGAAAAAAACATCATTTTCTATACAAGGCAGTAATCCAAATATTCCAGTAGTATAGTCTCTTTGGACTAGCCAATGTAGTGACAGTCTGTAGTATGCACAATTGCACATATTATAATATTCATTTATTTGAATAACAATAATTAAACAGAAATTATTTATGAATATACTGTAATTTATAATTCATACTTACAACAGTATCAGTAATAGTATAAGTATTGGAAGCCTCCTTCTCCCCCTGCCTGTGGTGGTGTACACGGCGCACTCGAAGCTGGCCGCGTTCACCAAATGCCCACTGACTTAGATGCACAGCAAGGGCTTTGTTACCAGAGAGGGAAGCCTTCACTTTATCACCCTGGAATTTATTAAGTAAATATATACAGTACAAGTGCTAAATTAATATGGCTATTTTGATGCAAAGACCATAAATATATGATTTTTAAGACATGACATTACAAATAATTGATATTCATATTATTAAATATTATATTACTACACGGGGAACTGAAGTGCCTAATTGGGACCAAAATGTTTTAACACTAGGTCTCCTGTAACTACATTACTATGTGAATGAAGCTGAATGAAGGCAGAATGAAGCTATCAATATTCTGGTCTTCAACTTATAGTATTAGACATATTCACCTTCTTTGAATTCAATTATCGATGGTTTTGATTTTATTTGTAAAAACCAAATCAAGCTCTGAAGCATACTTTTGTCATTGTCATATATATAATTTATATTCTGTGTCATTGTCATATATATAAGCAATTTTAACATTTTAGTCTATCTCTTTGTTTATCTGGTCTAACCTCCAGATAAGCTGAACAGATTATTATTGTACTAACAATAATATATAGAGGGGTAGTGGAGCAACATAATGGTTATTCTGATGTTTTGCGTTTGATATTGTTTATAAATTATTATTTGTATGATGATAGAAAAAACTTGAGATTATATGATTATAGTAATACATTGTAAGTTTTGATTAAACTGTGAATTTCATACAAAGATCTACCTAGTTATGAAATTTATGACAAAGTAAGATCTTACAGGGTGTAATATAAAATTAAAACAGTTAAGTGTGTAATTACATGGACTTTAGAAACAGGAGAGTTGAAAGCTTCATCAGAGAAGAAGAAAAGAGATCCACTGAATATGATCCTAGCATTGTTCCTAGCTTGAAGCGCTGCTATGAGGACAGTTTTACGACCAACTGCATGAGGGTACTCCTTAACCTGAAATAGTAAATGGTCATTATTACATATTACAAGTACATATTATAAATATATATTATAAGTACTTACTTATAACTCAATTATTATATTATTTTTAATATTCATTTAACTTAGGCCTAGGTTAATTCTGGAGAAAAAAATATTTGTATAAATATTCAAAACTAAATATTGTTTGTTTAATTTAACACCATTCAACTTTTGCACCCTTCTCATGACATTTTGGACATTATCAAAACATAATACGCAATTTGTCTATTTACAAATTAAAAAAAACTAAAAAGGTTATGAACAACAAAATGCTGTGGAATAAGTATTTTTTCAGTTATCTTTAAATTAGTACTATAGTTCGTGAAGATATGCTATTTAATATTATTTTATATTTATATAGTAAAATTAAAGTTCCAAATTTATTTAACACATAAGGAGCACAGAAACAGAATAATTTAACACTTACAGAAAAAAGAAATTTAAGAGAATACCATAAGTAATAGAAAAGCGAAACTAACACATAATATCAATTAGATAAGGTTTAAAATTGAATGTTAACAAAGAGAATGTTAACATAGATAAGCAAGTGAATATCGCAAGGGATTGTAACCAACTCTTTAAACAGCAATTCTACTAAACAGGCTATGTCACACATAGCTAAAGAACTTGGAACAGGTTTACAATTCAAATGCGCTGCATGCAGATGATTTTAATGAATATTTTTATAATTTTACATATTAATATTTTTTTTTTTACTTAAAGCAATTTTGTAAATAGTATATATATAATGTATTTGTGTGTTTAATTATTATTATTAATTAGATTTGTGTTTTTAGAAGAGAATATGAAATGTTCTTTACAGTACAAAAAATACATTTAATTAAAATAAGACTTCTTAAATAAAAAGACAAAAAAAATTCTGAATATATACCTGACTCTTAGGATTATAGCTGTAAGCTGTACTATCTGCTGTCAGTATAGGCAGGACCAGGCTGTTATCCTTATCTAATATTAAACCTGTACCTTCAAAAAGTAACGGCTGTGTGTTTTGAGAACCAACAATAGTAGGAGCATTGATTAAATTTTTGGGAGACACTACTATCCTAGTGTGGTCTCCATCATCCAGACTGTCATAGTTGAAATGATCGATTACAGCTGCAGATTCTTCATCCATCTGTGAGAAATGATACTTTTGATTAAAAAGTAATTATGACTAATAAGGTTTATCTTTTATATGTAAATTGGTTGGTATTTTACTTGACAGTGATCTGCTTCCAGGCAGTATAAATAATAGATATCAAGAACAAAATGACAAATTGAACTAAACGGAACAAAGGGGATCACTTGTATATGGTCAACTATACAATGAACAATTAGCAAGCAAAAAAAGTTAATAAAAGTTTCTACAAAACAATTACATACTAAGATAAGTGTTACACAAATTGATTCCATAATTAGCATGAAAACAATTATAAAGAGATTTATAAATTATACCTACAGATATAGTCTTACCTCAAATCCACATTCAGACGCGATCTCCCTGTATACATCGCCTGCCGCAGAGTTACCAGCCATGAGAACATTGCCACCATCATCAATAAACTTTGTGATGACTTCCGTGTCTATTTGACCACCGAACTCGACGACGGATGGTGAAAAGACTATGAGATTTTTGTATAAATATTCTCCATACTTAGATAGCACTAGATTAGCATCGTCAGCTAACTTAAAAACAAGATTGTAGCCCCGATCTGAAATAGATGATTAAAATATGAGAACAGCACGAATCAAAACATAAGCAAGTAAAAAAATAATATACTCTTAAACACCCGGCATCTTATCAATAGACACGCAATCGATTTCATCCATACCTTGAAGGGATTTGAAAAACTGTGAATGAGTCTCTCTAATGTTCAAATTATCCACTAGAACTAGAGTTTCTTGATCAGCATAAGCTATTGAAAAGCATGCTATTATTCCCAATAGTATGGAAATCTTCATTTTTATTTCACTTAAATATACGGCAAGTTTAACCAAGTTTTTTTGACAGCCGCAAATTTTTATCTCTGACGTGTTCAAGCCTCCGAAATTCACAGAATCAAAATCATCATTAAACTAAAGATAGGTTAAGTTATTTAAATTCAAAAAGAAAATTACTTAGTACGAAGTCAATCAAATAATTTGTTTATGTAATAACAAAAGGATTTTATTTATACCCTAAACTCTTTTTAAAACTATTCAAAATATGGTAACTAAACTTAGAACATCTGTATTCTGTATATCTTTATTCTAGTCTGTACTCTATAATCTGTATTATTTTGATTGACGTGCCGTGAAATGTTTTATTTTTGTATCAAAGTTAATAATGTCTTAAACAAGTTATTTAGTTAGTTAGGTCAACTTTTAGCTTGTTATTAGATTAAGAATACTATAAATTTAAAATCAAAATGATGATATCTCGTTCGAAACATCGTTCGTCATTAGAAGTGTGCTCTGATTGCGGTGCTTCGGGTAAACTACGTTCTAGTTTCTTTTATATGGGGCTAATTAATCTATTACTTATTTAATTAAACGACTTGTATATGTATGTGTTTGTAGATCCTTCATGGGCATCAATTAACCGTGGTTTATTGCTATGTGCGGAGTGTTGTAGCGTTCATAGAAGTATGGGAAGACACATTTCCCATGTAAAATCCTTAAGACAAGGCTCATGGCCGCCTTCTCTTTTGTCGGTAAATAAAATAGCTTATACATGTTTCTTCGTCTGGATTAGGAGTCTGTTACATTTTATGTAATATCTATTAATTTGGATACAGATGGTGCAAGCACTTACTGCTCAAAATGTGAATAGTATATGGGAACATTCTTTACTTGATACTTCAGCTCCGAAACATTTAAGGAAAAAACCACAACCAAAGGATCCCCTACAGTAAGAATTATTCTAATAAAAAAGTAAAGTATTATTTAAAAGTATTGTAAAAGTTATTATAACATATCAATGTATAAAAAAAGTACTGCCAGCACTGAGCACAAGCATGTGACTGTGAAGCGGCGGTAGTGGGTTCGATTTCCACTCGTGTGAATATTGTTTGTTAATATTTTCATTTCTTCTCTCTGGTACCAAGGCAAAATGTTGTGTTGAGTTCTGAACTCTCTCAGTCTACAAAATATTGACAGAAAGTGGGAGGGGGCAGTGTTTTAATACTAGGTTCCCTCTGCTTACCCTGCTATATTGGCTATACAGTGTGAAATTGAAAAAAAAGTAATGTTAATAATAGTATTAAAGTTTAGTGGTGAAGTGCCACAGCTCATGCCTGTAGGTGCAAAGTTAGGAATACAATGTTTTACCACTAGGTTCCCTCTGTCTACCTATATGTAAGATACAGAGTGATTTAAAATTATTAATTTTCAGCCCTATTAAATCAGAGTTCATATTGGCTAAACACTTGAGACTAGCCTATGTCTTGAGAGCAAGAAGAGATGAACCACCGAGTGAGTTAGGAAGACAATTACATAGTGCAGTTCGCAGCGGCTCATTAGATACTGCTATGAGACTGTTAGCACAAGGAGCCGATCCTAATTATTATAATCAGGTAAGTCCTTACAAGGCGTGTAATAAATATAACAAATTCCATATTATATAAAAACAATACTATACAGGTTTCAGTTTGTGACAAATATATATTTGTTTTGTAATATTATTTATTTATTTTCATTTTTAAGCTTTCATTGAGTCATGTTTCTTTGTCATTCATATGTATTCCTTTTTGTGTGTCTTATTCATCATTTAAATGCATAATAAATGTTGATTTTTGGTGATATATACTATATAATTGTATAAATTGTATTAAAATTATAAAGTACCTGGGAACCTAGTGTTAATATACTTCGTTTCCATTAAGATACTCCCGTTCCCTCTTTTCTGATGATTAAAATGTGAAGGAAAATATTTTCAAAACTATTTTTAAAAATATGGTATAAATCATCAAGTCTTACTTATTTCTGAAAGATCATGCATATAGAGCCACAGGAAAATGCCGGTATATGATAATGACTCAATTCCTTATATTTGTGTATGAGTATAACAGTAGGAATATAACAATAGTTTTGAACTGATAGAGTGTAGAGGTTTATTATTATAATAAACCCCACAAAAAAATTATAATGGTAATACATTATGATTATTGTGATTTACAGTATAAATATAGCCAATATTTTAATATTTTAAACTGATAGCAAAGTTTAATAAGCAAAGAATTATTTCCTAAAAATATTTTCACTATTATCAATACCTTACAGGAAAAGGGAAGTACCTGTTTGCACGTAGCGTGTAGAGCGGGACAACCGGCCCAAGCGGAGTTATTGGTAGCGTGGGGCGCCGACCCCACCGCTAGGGACAGTGGTGGCAACTCGCCTGCTGATTGCGCTAGGTATTATTTGTTTTTTTTTGTCTCTTAATGTTTTTTGTCAACGTTTTTCGAAGGTTTTTTTTTGTTTTGAAGTTTTCAAAGGTTTTCTTATTATTTAAAGTCACATTTTTTTAAATGTGGCTGTGTCAATTAATGTTATTCATATGGAGCAAAACCACGATCGTCGCATTTACAATTCTTCCATTGCGCCATCATGGCCTTAAGTATTTTTTATATCATGGTATTTCAAATAAATATTTATTAATAAATCTAAAATGCAAAAGTTAAGATTATGTGTAAGAAATTTGATCTGTAAAGTGGTTTACAGTTAATATTTTAAGATTTTGGGGTTGTTTGTAGATGACTCTTACAGTACACTCTTTTATTTATTTAACTGAGGATAGGCTGTATTCCCTCCCAAGTAGGCACAAGGTACTGCCCCATGTCAAGAAAAACAGAACAACATCTTTTTCGAGTTAGCTATTTTTAGATTTCCGTACCTTTTAAGGGAAAAAAGAACCCTTATAAGCTTTGTTGTCTGTCTGTCCGACTGTCTGTCTGTTGAAATTCAAACCACGTACTCATATCTACGGTCCCTTGAGTTCATGAAAAAAATCGCATTTCTACATTTATTTTTATTTGTTGCAAAAAAACGCGTGATTAAGACACTATAAACTAGTCCTTGTTATGAAATTTGGCAGTTAGCATCTACCGATAGTTCTAATTCAGAAAAAAATCAGAAACTATACATTTGTGGGTCAATCCTAAAAAATAATAGTCTTAAAAGGTGGGCAAAATTTGGTTTTGGACCCTCGGTGACCGAGCCCGATTTTTCGATATATGTTGATAATAAAAAAGTTGGTGTTTCGAATTAAGACAGAATGAAGTGCCCCAGTTGGCCTCCCCCAATGATCACCACGACGACCAGTCCTGCGGTTGACTATATCGTGGGTCCATCTACCCCCACTAAGCATCTGATTATAAATAAATACATTAATATAAGTGGATTACAGACAAGGTGGACACACAGAGCTAGCAGATAGAATGACGGAGTTAGTTTACGAAGCGACAGACCGAATGATCCACTTCCTAATAGGCGAGAAGCCGGACCATGCGGCGGGGAGGCACTATATAGTGCCACGAGCTCACGACACACATGAGATGACGGATGTCGCAAAAGCTGCGAGGGGGAAGTTGCAATTGGTAAGTAATTGAAAGATTTCTGTGTTGAGACTTGATACACTATGTGTGATGTCAAAAAGCATGGGATGCTCCTGGTTTGGAGCAGAACGCCTACACTATGTAAATATGTATATGAACACACAAATGGAATGCTTAGCTTAGACCTGATGGATTGTATCCTTGCGTCGTTCTTATTTGCCGATTCTTAAAGTAAATCCTATATATTCTTATAATTCCAATAATGTTATATATTGAGGCACATCTATTAAATAAACAACCACAACTAAAACCTTTATTAAAATATTTTTTAAAAATTTATTGCAGCTACCTAATCACTTATTTGAGGAACTTGTTATGGATATATACGACGAAATTGATCGACGCGAGACGGAAGCAAGTAAGTAATATAATTTTTATTAATAATGTCTGCAGAAAATATGTTAATATAATACACTCCTTCATTGATAGATGTCATGTTAAATTTTATATTGGTGTATTACAATGTTCGAATGATTACAAGTTTTGGTATGCTTGATACTTTAAGGAATTCTTATTTTTAAACGATTAAATAATACATTTATTTGCTTATAATATATGATTAAATGTTTTTTATCAGTCTGGCAAACAAGTGCAACAGGTTTGGAACGATGTGGAGTTGCCTTTTTACCAGTCAACCCAGCATTATCAGCACCGAGGAACCAAGGCAGACAGAAATTGGCCCGTCTATCCGCGCCAGAGCTGGCGGCTTTACTGAGAGATGTACTGCTCGATGCTACGAGGAGGCAAAGACTGGCCACTTTACAGCCAAGAGGTTTTATTTTGTTAATATTTGAGGAATTATTGTCCATTTGCACGCAAGATAACGGCGTTTGGTTATTTTTTTTTGAACTTACGTGGCAGTTTTTGGGACATTGTGTGGATGGGCGGGACTCAACGCTGCGCTTTGTATTATAACCTGAGCGACAAAATATTATATGATTCATGTCCTCGGGTGAGAATCAAACTCACAAACTTCATGATTACAATCCACATGCTGTGCCACTGCGCCACGAGGCGCCCTTACCTTAGCTTTTAGTTATATATTTATTTATTATTATGGAAGGCAAAAGTGATAAGTCTGTCTAAGATCTCACAACCAGTGATGCTTTGGTCCAACGAACTGCGCTATTTATAGCCATATTATTCTGAAACACTGACTGTGAATCAAATATAAAACAAAGACCCAGTTTTATATATGATTTTTTTTTCAGCATTAACAGGACCGATGAATCCCCTGCTATCAGCGAGTCATCTCAAACATTTCTCACAAATGTCAGATGACGAACCTCTATACGACTCGGTAGCTTCAGATGAGGATTACGCTGCGCTTGCGCCTATTGATTTAGATGTAAGTATAGATTGCATGGTTCTAAAATAAATATTTTTCTTTAAATAGCTTAAAAATTGTCTTATATCTGTCCATTATATAAATATTATCGTTGTACCGTATACTCACGCTTTATTACATTAGTGTAGAAAAAAAGTTGTTATCGCTCGCCGTCCGCAAAAACCAGTTTATACCATAGCCAAGTATGATCTATATATTATACAATGTACAACGGATCGAACGCATTTAATTTTATAAGAAGCTAAGCATTGTTTATAAAAGTTCCGAAAATATCCATTTTTTCTAATTTCTATCCAGTTACCCGTGTTTTCATTAATTTGCTTTAAAATCAATTATAATAACATTACTACTACTTTATTATTATTTTTTGACAGATGTCCATAAATCCAAGAGCTGGAGAAACAGTGTCCTCCACATATAATCCATCTTTACCTACCGACAATACCCCAACCGAGCATCGAACCCACACCCCCAGTTCGGCTCACGAACCAGAAGTTAGAAAACACGAAATTGAATCGCTTAAAAAGGAATTGGACAATAGAGACTCCACAATAACGGAATTAAAGAATCAATTGAAGAACTTACAGACTATAGTAGAACAGTTAACTAAAGAGAACAGTGCATTGAAGACAAGCAGTGTTGATGATGACCACAGCATGACCTCCCAAACCTCAATAAATGATGCCAATCTAGACATGAGTCCTCAAGAACGCGGCAGAAGCTTAGAAACGGAACAGCTGGCCCTGACTGAGGAATTGGATCTGAGACCGAAGAACCAGCGACCGGTCAGTATGTTTGAAGCTAGGGAAGGACCAAAGAATAACTGGCAGGTTACTAAACACCAGGTACTAATTGTTAATTCTTAACTAACGTTTTGTTTTCTCTTCTTTTTTAAGATTGTCAGTGTAATTTTTTTGGTCAGGAAATGGTCACGAGTAGACTGAGGTGGCATTCGTCTGACAGTTGATATAATTATTATATCAAACTAGCGCTAACGATTTCTAAATTGCCTCGCGTACTGCCCTGGATTCATGCAGAATGAGCTGACTGTATCTTAGCCTCTGGTATGGGGGGTTTGAGACTCCAAAAATTTTTGGGTCCTATGTGGTAGAAAGTGACCATGGACTGCAAAGTGTTCGGAACGTCGGGTTTCCACAAACGTAGAATATTAAATATACGCTATTAATCCGGTTAAATAGTTTCCGTTAATATATGTAATAATCGTGAAAATAAAAGATCTTACTTTTATCTTATTTTGATTATATTCTACCCTAGTGAACAATCCGAAAAAATCAGAATGACTAACTTAAGGGCGGCCACGACTCGTCGACAGTATTGATAGCATCTTATATAGAAATTTTACTTTTGAACTGGCAATCTCGAATATAAGAGGAAACTTGTAAATATTTTTGAAGTACTTAGTTTAATTAATAATTAAAACTAATATTACCTCATTTATTATTTAATATATGTTAAACCACTTTCCAAAGTAGACTAACTTTATAGTTTTGAGGGATTGTAGGTGCATATAATATAACAATAGTTGTTGTGATGTCCCAATTACAAAAATTAAGAATAAAAAGTTATACTAAAATGGTTATGTATTATATATTGTCATAGTTAGTTTTTGTAAATTTAACACCAAATCTTTTATAGTTAACAAGCATCCCTGGATTAGAACGATCCTTGACCCAAAGCGCTTTAGAAGGTGGCATATCCAGTATGTCAGACGATGGACCATCGGGGTCTGGTACCAGTAGACTCGGCGAGGGTCAGGAGGTGCAGAGACGAGCTGAATCGGTCACCAGGTGTATTCAGGAGTTGTGGTCAGCTGCAAGATTGCATAGCAGTAAGTTGCCAGAGTGTGCAGATTCCATAAGGAGAACTGTGGCGGCTTTATTGGCGCTGTTTCCACAGGTATAAGTACATCTTTTTTTAATATATAGTTTTAAAGTTCTCGCTATGTTCCGTAAATAGCAAAGTATGCAGAGGGGACCCGGAAACTAGTATTATGACATTCCTTTCCCATTATACCACTTTCATTCCCCATTTACTGGCGAATTCTGGAGGCATTGCATATTGAGTGCCGGAACTCAAGGTCGCGCTTTGCCTCGTTACCAGAAATGACAATATTAAATATATCAATTGTTTAAATGGGAATCGAACCCACAACCTCTCGCGTTTACAGTTCCACGCGCTTGTGCCCCTGCACAAATAACCTTAAACTAACTAACTAATAGTAAAGTAAATGGATCTGTATATTTTTGTATTGCCCTACTAGATTTTGATAGTGCTTACGAAAATGTTAGCCTAGTTGCTTTTATGTGTGACAATATAAATAATATAGGAGAAAAAGAAAAGAAGAAAGTATCGGTATAATTTTAAAAATGTTGCAATTAATGCTTATTACTTCAAATAAGTATAGGGTTATAAATTGACTTGCATATTATTAATAAAACCCTCCCGCACAGACTTGCACAGATCCAACCCTCCAACAAGTGATCGAATCTCTACAATCAGCAAGCGAGGCTGTAGTAGCAGCATGCACCACTCGTGCCCCCCTAGACCAAGTGCGAACATCCGCATACGACCTTGCCAAAGCCACTAAACTGCTAGTGACACACTTCCAGCCGTCCTAGCGTCCGCATTCGACGCTATAGTACGCGCGCTCCCTGCTCAACTGTTGCCTGCGAGTGCCCAGTGCAGACTGAGCGTTGACAGCTATCATGCGTCATATGTCAACTGTCATTTGATTGTTGTGGTGGTGTTGTGTACTGTAAATTGTTATTTGATGATACTGGCACGCTTGAAACGCCATATTTAAAAGACTCAACTGAATTGTTATTTAGTGAAGTCGAATGATTTTTTTAGTCTATTGTTCATTCTTGAAAATTGAATGGGTATTCATTGAATATTTTGTTCTTATAATGATGTGGGTGTGGATTTTTATTCTATCGTTCACTCTTTATATCTTTGGTAATATAATTTCTCTTTCATTAATTTCTAGAATTTTTATTAAGTTGTAAATGATTAGTATTGTTCATTGTTATTTATAAATAATATCTTTACAATTTTAATATTTGTGTTCATCTTTATTTTTAACAAATATATATCATGAAATTAAGGTACATTTTTAGTATTATGTAAATGTTTTCCAGTTATCAACAACATCTTTGTTGATAGAACATTATTTGCTTATTATAAAATAACTTTATATTATATTGTATAACATGTGATGGTTCTACAAAATCTTAATTCTAGAACGATTAGTATAGCACAAAAATATTGTATTAAGTTTCTAATTTTGATTAATTTTGTTCCAGTGTGGTTATTGAAATAATGTTAAATTTACATAATTTTTTATGTTATAATTTATGTAATATTTAATTATCGTCTTTCATTCTTGGTTGTGTGACATTTTTCTTTTGGATTTGTGTCAATCCTTTAACAGTATTCTTCTACTAATCAATAAGTGTTCAATAAATTTGGACAAAAAGAGATTTTAAAACATTCATATTTTTGTTCTTAAGTAGGTATTTAAGAATATTTAAGTATTTTCACTTAAATTTTACACTAAGTTTTATATTCCTTGTTCAATAATACATAT
>JBAIZZ010000358.1:35504-109687 GCA_037355905.1 Heliconius aoede | reverse complement strand
AAAAAAAAACATGTAAATAACATAGAAATGACAATAATGTATGTAGAAATAATTATAAAATATATTGTATCATAATTGTAATATTTTAGAAGCTCTCTGTTACAATTAAAATGGTAACTTACTTACTTGATAATTTAATATTATAATATACGTATGAATACATAGCTAAATTTATTACTAAGAATAATTTAATTCCATTGAAATTGATCTTTGAATGCATAATAATTATTGATAATGTTATTGATCAATCATAAGTTAAATTCGGCACAAGTTGTATGATCCGGACGGACTCTTAGTCCACCACATTCTTTGGAGACTCTCTTAATCTATAACTTACGTAGAACATTCAAGAACATTTCCAAATGCAAATAGCTTGATTACCCCCGAAATACATATAGCATATCGTAGTACATTCGTATGTGATTTCGAACCCGTAACTCTCTCCGACGACCACGTGGAAAGCGGGCCCAAACTTTTTGTCCATGGATTCTTTGACCATGCGAGCGGCTAGCTCGTTGTTTTGTGAGAACTTCTCGCATGCCGTCACCGATAACTCTACTGCTTCTGTGCGCATTTCTTCAGACATGTCCGAGTGCTGCAAAAAAACAAATTTCTTTGAAAATTACCTAATATTAACGCGTAAAAGTATTATTTAGTTTAATTTTAACCTTTGTATTGCACGAATTGTTTAAATAAAAAATTCAGACGTATCTGTAGCGTAACGGTGTGATGTCATGAGAATACTCTACATAATAAGGGGATAAGTCACAGCGAAAAACTAATACGAAAACGCTGTGTAGGCAATTTATATACATATATTTTGATAAAACAGGTCACGATCGGAAATTTCATCTAAACTTTACGCAGTTAAATTTTATGGCCGACTATGAATATTGTTCATGCAGAAATTGGGTTACTTGCCAAATAAGCACGTTATAGTTATTCAGATTTAATAAACTCTTGAATTCTTCTTGAAGCCAGTTGCGATGCAGGGGCACAATGTTTGTCTGTACACGTGACTGGTTGTGGGTTCGATCCCCACTTGGGGAAATGAAATATTTAAATTCATATTTTCATTTCTTCGCTCTGGTGTCGAGGTAAAGCGTGGTTTTTGAGTTCCGCCTCTCCAGCCCAAGCAATGCCTCCGGAATCCGACAGAAAGTGGGGAACGGATTGTCTTAACATTAGTTTCTTTCAGCCTACCCTTCTGTGTACGGGATACAGCGTGAAGCTGGAAAAGTCTTGAATATTATATGAGTATAGTACCTACAGATTTTCATTTTTGTATATCTTACAAAAAATGTACATAAACGTATTAAATGTTAAAAAGAAGAGATTTTTCGCTGTCGCTACTACTTCTTATATTCATTATATTTCTACTGGTAATACTTTATCGCAAACATATTTGTAATGTAAAAACAACATGAAAGTAAAAATTAATCGAACCTACAGTTTAAGTTTGGCAATAAATCAAGGATAAATAATAAATTAAATTCATACATTTTTCTTACTACGAAAACTGTGATATATTTAATTCAAATTAAGATCATTTCGCCGAGTGAAAAATTGTACTAATACCTTTGAGATCGCCAATAAAAATTATATATTACATTATTAAATACTGGGATAGATAGTAGGATTTCTTCAGAGCTAAACCTGAAGAACGAAGACTAACTGCATTGCGTACCTCCTCTATAAGGATCAATACAAAAATAGACACGAACTGAGTAGTTTATTTGAATACTACGATGCAATATGATGCACTCACTGCCCACTGATCCGTTAGCGATCGACAGAGGATGCAACAGTCCACCTGCCAAAACAAACAAGCGCAATCTAACGAGATTCATCTGTTCATACCGAAATATTTAACAAAATTCATTCGTTTAGAGAAACTTTAAAATATGTATGGCCCTGGTTGATAAACACTCCATTCTATATCTTCTACAGTCAGTTCGCCGTTTCTTGCAGTAATTCAAAATTTTACACAAAAGTGTAGGACGTGTAAAGATTTAAAAATTTAATTTAATACAGGTCAAATAACGTAGTCGATATACATATGAATATCAAATACTGGTTTATTATTTTAAATTTTATGTTTATTATGTGTAAAGAATTAATTCTACGCTATGACACATTTATATATATATATATATATATATAATTTTCGCATTGCAGTGTGTGATCTAATTTGAACAGTATGCTTGCCCATTTACACTTCAAAAATTGTTGATGTCTATACTTTTTATTTTCTACAAATTTTAGTATTATTTGTCTTAGTATGTTTGCCTGAACAGCCCATTGCATTAGATAGCGATAAATAAAATTTACCTGTTGTGTTAAATATATTATAATATACCTTCACACAACTATACAAACAGAACATTGTTTAGAATGTAGTAACATGATACGTCACGGATATAAGTCGATGCGCAAGAGTGCCGCCGTTGATCCGGCTTTGAAGCCACACTTGGCCGAATATTGACAGATTGAAATTTATATGTGTTTTCATTAACAGCATATTATTATTATTATTATTTAACTTCACACAATATCCTGCATATAGCAGAGTAGGCAGAGGAAACCTGGGAATATAAGTACTAAGACACTAGACACAGACAACAAGACACACACCGTTCTCCACTTTCCACCGAATTCTGTAAGCATTGCGTGCTAAGTGGCGGAAATCAACACCGTGCTTTACTTTGTTAATAGAAAGGAAATTAAAATATTCCTCGATTCGATATTCGATTTCCTCGAGCGGGGATCGAACCCACATCCTCGCAAGTCGCGTTTATATTACAGATACACGATTGTGCCCCTGTGCCACAACTGGCCTGAAATGTATATTATTTACTTAGGTTACCTATATATTATTTTCCAAATTGATTCTTCTTAAGGAAAAATATTGATAGATGCTATTTATTATATATTTTTTATGCATAGAGGTTAATTTTTCGAACTGTAACTAGTTCGAAAAATTTACGTAAATCATATTAAAATTATTTATAAACTATTTATCATAATAATATACTTCAGCTGCATATATTTCATGTTTATAACGATAACTATTTCGTTAGTAGGGTACTTATTATAGCCTAATAATATAACAAATAAATTCTAAAAGATTTTACTAAAAAAAAATATTTTTGTAATCCTAATCGTTTTATTATATTGTTTTATTACTTAAACTTTAGTATAATTCACATAAAAATTTACGTTAGGCATTGAAATTAAAATATAATAATATTAAAAAGTGTTATATATTATTACCCTGATCAAAGGATACGTGTGTATCACTTTTTCCGCCACCACGCCGGTAGCAGCACCTTCTTCGGCCATTCCTATTCAGTGCACTGTTTTATTTACTTCGGAAAAATACACGCAAAAAGAAAATAAATCACGGAAAATACAAAACGTGCGTCGCGCGTCGCGATGTCTCTCCACTGTTTACGCGTCGCCTTGACAACGACGCGAGCGTAGAGATCTGATTGATTTTTTCCAATATTTCACCTATGAAGCATGAACCAGTTACTTGTTGAATTCTTTTTTTTTATCTTCATTTATAATTCTCAATAAAAAAGAAGAAAGTAATAAAATACGTTATTTATAATTGTATTAGACGCACATTTATTAACTGAAAGATCATTAATTTGACTTGGTTGAATGTAAAAAAAATAAGTTAACTCGATATTCTCAAATAACTTAGTTGTGCTATATAAATTTAATTTAATTAATATTATTCAGTAATTTTGAGTACCAACTGCAGAAGTATATAACTAGCAACGTTGACTTGACATTAATGTACGTAACATTAATGTCAAGTGTCAACGTTTAAAAATAAGGTAAGCTGCCAAAATATCAGCTGTTAAAATACAAGATTTTCACGTTTTTTGGATATAAAATACTTTTTAACTTGCTGGTAATCAGTGATAATAATTATAATATGGCTTCGCGATTTAGTGGCGCACTCCAATTAACTGACCTTGATGATTTTATAACTCCCTCGCAGGTAAATATAACCTGTTAGGTACAGTGTTATTTATTTATTATTAAATTTTTGTCTTAAATAATGATTTAAAATATAATAATGAAATATGTGATTAGAACTTTAGAAACGATGTAGCAGTCCTAAAAGAAAAATATGATCATTATTTTTAAACTTTGGATAATATCTGTATTTTACATAACATCATATTTTTATTCAGGAGTGTATAAAACCAGTTAAAATAGAGAAAACAAAAACAAAGACCGGTGCAAAAATTAAAATTGGCGAAGATGGTTATTTTGACATATCAAGTGGAAAGGAACAAAAATTACAAAAAGTGGAAATCACTCTAGCAGACTGCCTAGCATGTAGTGGTTGTATCACTTCAGCTGAAAGTGTTTTAGTTACTAAACAGAGCCAAGAAGAACTTTTAAGGTTACTATAGAGTAAATAATTTGTTTATATTTTCCAAAGCAAAGCAAATTTAAAAAACATAAAACTTTACTATTATTTGCAGAGTTTTTTCAGAAAGGAAATATACAAATCCCAAAGGCATAGAAAAAAATGTCAACTTAATAGTATTATCTATATCACCTCAACCACTACTTTCCCTTGCAGCGAGATATAAATTAGATGCAGAAGAGGCTACAAGAAAATTAGTTGGTATGTATAATTTATTACTAGTAATTTTTCAACTTCACACATTATCCCATATGTAGCAAAGTCAAGACACACAGCTGTCCAGCTTCTTCCAAAACTCTAGACATTACTTGGTGAGTATTAAGCTTCAATGCTGTTTTTTTTGCCAGCGCTGAGAATTAATACTTCCATGGAGTAGGAATTGAACCTACTACCACTACATTTACAGTTAAATGTGGGTCCACTGCACAAATGAACTTTTACTGAACATTAGTTGTTGCTATTAAATAAATATAACATATTTATTACAACTATATTGAAAAATTTTTTTCATCCTAATTTAATAATTTGCCTTTTATTTTTAAAATGAAAGTAAGAAATCAGTAAAAACTTGCATTTGCATATAATTTCAGGTTATTTCAAAAGTCTAGGTGCTGACTTAGTGCTAGATATGACAGTGGCAGAAGACATATCTGTTCTAGAAGCACAACAAGAATTCCTACAGCGGTATCATGATCAACAAGATGATGCTACTATAAAAAAAATACCAATGCTATCTAGTTCTTGTCCTGGTAATTTTTAAAAAATATTTTATTTATTTAGACTTGACAAAAACACATATTTAGAAAAAAAAAAATATAATAAATTTTGAGTTCAATCTTCAACCAACCTTAAAATTTCATTTCATAAAATAAAATGTTGCAATGAAAAATAAAAAAAATTTATTTGGCTAGCTAGCCTATTTAATGAAGAATAATATATTTCACCACTTTATTTGTCACTTATTAATACTTGATAATGAGACTTGAAAATGTGTATGTCACTCAAAACTGAGCCCCTATAAGCCCTCAACACTGTACTGTCAAAAAATGTGCAGTTGTGTTGACGACTTGTATAGGTATAACATTATTAAAAAATAACCCAAATTGGAGATCTTGACCTTTTTTTACACCTCCGCGTCGCGTGGAATGCCCCACATAATACCAGTCTTAGCTTCATGCAGTATACCACACACAACAAATTCAAATTATAATTTTTATTTAAATTTTTGTTTGTTTCTTTATAGGTTGGGTGTGCTATGCGGAAAAGACACATGGCAAATTTATACTCCCATACATTTCAAATACAAAATCTCCTCAACAAATAATGGGTTCTTTGGTAAAACAGCATTTGGCTCACAAAAGGGAACTAAATCCTAGTGAAGTGTATCATGTAACACTCATGCCCTGCTATGATAAGAAATTAGAAGCTTCAAGAGAGGATTTTTATAGTGATGTCCTTAATTGTCATGATGTCGATTGTGTTATAACTGCAAGTAAGTTTTTTTAAGATTATATGATTGTTTTCCAATAGTTATAGAAATAAATTTGAAATACATGAGATTTAAACCCTATACTCTCTTAGCAAATACATATTTTAAAACTCTTTCGCTAAGTTAGCTAATTCTTTGTATTTTTCTATTATAAAACCTTGCCTAAAATAAAATATCAACATTGCTTAAAATAAAATATCAGAAGCTGAAATTAAAACCACACAATATTTTAATAACTCTTTCCCCCAACAGTTGAATTAGAACAAATGTTAGACAACACTAGCAAATGTTTATCAGACATAGAAGAATCTAACTTAGACTGGCCATGGGACTCAGAGAGTCCAGGTGTAAAAAGCCATATTGGTTCAGGGTCAGGAGGTTACGCAGATCAGGTATTCCTGTATGCTGCTGAACAGTTGTTTGGTGAAAGTAAGGCACCATTAGTGTATAGGAATTTAAGGTTAGTTGTGGTTTTTTTTTATTCTAAAATTATTTTATATGCAAGTTTAAATCTTTGAAATTTTAAAAGTACTATGAGACAGTTTTAAACTGCGTTGCGCTTGTGTTGCGTATCAAATAAAAAATGATTACGCCATCAATTATTGTTTACGTTTTACGTTGAGTTACACTACTCAACACGCAATGCCTCGGATTCGGACGGAGGATACTAGATTTATTTCGTCTTTCTTTCTATTTGGGAAAATATTTTAAAAAATGGAATCGACGAAACGAAACGAAAATTAGAAATTTAAGGCACAACTAAAAAAAAGTTTATGCAGACTGCAAAATAATATACTACGTATTTACCTATTTAAAATTCGTAATTTTTGAATTCAATACTAACAAGTTAAGAAAGAAATTGAATATAGATCCTACTGCTCTTGAAAAAATATTAATCGATATATCGGACGTATGTCTTTCACATGCCATATTGTATACACGTATGTTGCTGTATCTGCCATAATTATAATTGCACACTGAATAATCTATTCGTGTAGAGCACTAGGAATGCTCCAGAACGTGTGACCTTTTAGGCTTTCATTGTTTACGTGACTCACTAAAGCGGAATTTATGTTTAGTTTAGTTCTATTTACCCGCTTTGTATTTGACTTGCTTTATTACTTAGAAATCATAGAGTACGTTAACTTTTTATAAGTTTGAAAAACATTTGAATTTCAAATATATTTATAAAGTAAATGTCACCTTGCATTTTAAATGTAGTTTCGAAGTCCAGTTTCCACCGCGAAAGAGAAAAAAAGCACGTAACGCTTAGACGGAATGTACCTAATCTTTTTATTATAAGTCAAATAGGTATCCACCAATAAAGAGTTTTGCATATTCGAAAAAAAAAATAATTCTGTATTATTTATTTCAGAAATCCCGATTTTCGTGAAGTAACATTAGAAAAAGATGGCAAAGTTGTACTAAAATTTGCAATAGCAAACGGTTTCCGGAACATACAAAACTTAGTGCAAAAGTTAAAACACGGCAAATCCCCTTACCACTACGTCGAGGTCATGGCGTGTCCTTCCGGTAATTGAAATTAACTTATTTAGTTTAAATATTGATTAAGTATAACTGTCAGTTAGTTGTTGTAGACAGTTGTTAGGTTAGGTTAGGTTAGGCTAGTAGAAATCGAACACACGACAATTACGTCTATAGTAAGACGCTGCCACCTTGCTGAGTGTGGCATCGCCGTTGAGTTGCCACACTAAGCAAGGTGGCACCAAGTGTGGCACGATGGCGTTTTACTAATATCTCGAAATTGCGAATTTAACACACACATACACACACAAAATAATCTTTCCTTTTTTCTCCCAGGTTGTCTAAACGGCGGTGCTCAAGTGCGACCAGTGCAAGGTGAGACCGGAAGAGAACTAATTGCCCAATTACAAGCATTGTATACTAAATTACCTGTATCCAACCCTGATCAAAGTAAATTAGTCAAACAGCTATATAACGACTGGTTGGATGGTAGGGAATCAGATAAAGCTAAGGCTTTACTCCACACTAGCTATCATGCGCTAGAGAAAAATGATATAGCGTTAAATATTAAGTGGTGATATGGACTTATTGAAGTTGTAAACAAATGGTTAAATTAGAAAATAATAAAATGAATGTATATAACGTATATATTTATTAGTTGATGTAAATTATATTTATACTAGCAGAGCCCTTTCGGCTATGCTCGCGCGAAGTATAGTGCAGTCATCTGTTGGCTTAGAGGGGAAAAACCGTTGAATGAAAACCTAAAATAAAATACGTTTCTGGATTCCGGATCTATCTAGCCTATAATCCCGGGAAGCCAGGGAACAACTGCTCGAAATTCCACGCCAATCGACTCGGCCGTTTCGGAGTCTATAGCGAACAGACAAACAAACACAAGAACAGACATATTCTACATTTCCTAAGAAATTTATATTTGAAATATTGACAAAAAGCGCCCATATAGGTTATATAGTATTACTTCCCTCCCGGTGACGCTGTCAAGACCAGTCCAGGTCAACAACAATAAGGCAACAGCAATACGGTCTGGAAACGTAATACTAATAGAATTTATTTAAAATTGTCAGGGCAGCTTTAATGAAGAATACTGGACATATTTTTAATATGTAATATGAAAATTCACCTTTATTCTTTATTATAATGTTTTTGATTTTCTTAATAATAATTGTTTACTTTTTAGTTAAGTTAGTTGTCACTAAGTGATGTTTTTTTTTATTTTACACGGGGGCGGGCCCTTATAAGCTGTAATATAATGTAAGTGCTTGAGTAATTTGTATAATATATTTGGATATATAAAATGATGTTGATATAGATCTTTGTAAATATATGATTAAATAAATTGTTAAAACATATGTAATTTTTATTTAATATCTATTTTTAAAATATATTTTATTTGAATAGTCTTTTATAAGCAATTATTATTTAAACAATATTTGTAATAACTCTTGCAATGTTAATCCATCCAATGTATATTATTAAGTTGAATAAATATTTACACCATATTTATTACAGTCTCATCTTGACTTTAATTACCTTTTTGTAATTATTTATTGTATATGTTGCCGTAAGATTGTAAATACCGCCAGTTCATAATTTTTCTTGCGAAATTGCAGCAAAAACGATCTATACGCGTTGTGACCACAGAGCTAAGAACCTAAAAAGGTGTCAATAAAATTAAACTTCAATTATTATGTGATATAAAGTATATTGTATTGAGAATATTTTTTTAATATATTCGAAAACTAAAAAATAAAGAATTAAGATTATATACTGTGACTTTGGTATTTATGTACTAACACTTCCGCAGGGATGCGAATATTTAAGTGCAGCTTTGGTTAGGTTAAGTCGTTATTTTTAAATTTTAAAAGTTTCTATCCTAACCTAACCTGCACTTAAATGTCCGTATATCTGCGGAAGATTAAGTAATAATACATAAATTATATTTTTTACTATTTAGATATATTAAGCCTACTGTAGTAGTTTTTGAATACTATGATGAATTTTTGCGTCTGACAATGTCGATTCACAAAGTATCGATAGTTTTCAATTATGCGACAAAAATTATAAACTAATGGTTTTTATAATCTTACGGTGACATATGCAAGGATCAGAAATAACTTATCTCATAATGTGTCATAATATCTTTCTATATTACAGAATTAAACAGTTAAATTTTTCGCCGAATTCTAGAGGGAATGCGTGTTGAATGGCGGAACTCAACGCCGCGCTTTGCCTCGACACCAAAGCGAAATGGAAATATAAATTTAAATAAATATATCCCTCCCCTCCATTTCCCTGAGTGAGAATCGAATCCAAAACCGTCGTTTACTGACTTTGCCAGTGCCCTACAATAGCTTTAATATATAACATGTTGTGTTCATTTGTAAATATATGATTGTCGTTTGTATGTGCTCTATACGTAACGAGGTCCGCGTCTACATTGTAGTCGCTTATGCATTGTCACCTAACGCCTTTTTATGTTAATTGGAACAACACGTGTTTGTGAGGCTATTTACACAAGACAAGGCGTTGCCGACCGGCGCCGTGAAATATATATACTCATTTATTTTATTCTAGCCATCTTTAACAATAACGTATGGACCTTGTCGAAAATCTATATTATTATGTATCTTTATGAATTTTTATGAAAGAATATTTTTATTCTTTGATCATTCGAGAAACATATTGTATATTTATAATGGTAGGTAATTTCGAGTAAACTTATGATTTGGAATTTTAGATTGCTATACTGTCTCGGTTTATTCCTGAAGATGTATCATCAAATGTAACGATCAAGATATGCTTCTCTTTTTATACATGTCTATGTATGTCTTGTAGTTCTTGTGCGTTCTAATGGGATCATCATATGTCCTTAGTCCACTTACCACTACTCGTCAAGTTACGTGAACATTCCTCTTCTATCTCACTATGATATTTTCACATAAATTTGTCATGCTGTGGATCTCTTCATTATGGTTCAATCAGCTAAATTGTCTTCTTATATGACGAAGAGATCTAGTAAACGTCCTCTGATCGTAATTTCTTCCTTTTCTTCCTCCTGGTATATTTTCATTTCATTTCACAATCATATGGACGATGAAGTAGGGTACTTATTAAACAAACTTATTTCGCACTCCGTTCGGGGGATTTATCTGTTTTAATTTTTTCCTTCTTGTAGATGGCAAGGCGCAGTGTTGAGTTTACACGACGCCACTTAGCGCGCGGTTGTTCGAAAATTAGGCGTATAGTGAGGAACAGAGGTGATGCGAAGTTAAAAAAATATATTTAAACAGATGTGTGTTATTGTATGAATTTGAACAATGTCGCAGTATCGATCGGGTCGCCAGATAATCGTAGCGCGTACTAACCGATAGTTATAAATTAAATTAATTCCTATGAATAATCCATGAAATCGGACGTGTTTAGGTCAGTGTAAAGAGCGGCCGTAGCGGCGCGACTGCTTCCAACTTTCAGTATTTTCAAATACGACGCACTGTTTACAAAATATAGGCCGCAGAGGAAAAAAATTATACCAATAGTATTTGTTTGTGCAATGTCATGGGGGATTTCCGTCTGATGGGCGGCAAAGTTTACTTGCTACTTCTATGCACTATTGTCAAGGTTGTGATCGGAACTGGTCTGGGAAAATGTCCTATATATCCACAGTTTCCTGATTACGATGTCAGGCGAGTGAGTACCTTGCTTTTTTTTATATTGAATAGGCTTTCGTTTGACCGCATATCAAGTCTGATGTGCGTTGATGTAGTCTACGCGCTGGCCTGATAAGCACCTGTTAACTCTGTTTTTGAAGACCCCCATATCGTAAGACATAGGACATACAGGCCGGCAATGAGTTCCAATCTCTCGCAGTGCGGATAAAGAAAGTAGCCTCAAAGCATTTCTTTCGTACTTTAGGAATTTCTACCATGTCAGGATGGTGTGAAGATATATATCTAGAGGGTCTATGATCAAAAATTTTTAAACGTATGCGTATCAATACAGTAGAAGTTTCGATCCTTCGATCGATCGATTTCGATTATCCGGATTATCAATTCATCTTCTTCTCTCAGTTTCATTCAATTATCAGTTATACGGATTCGCAATTATCCGGACTATCAACCGCGATAATTATTTTACAACCTTCTACAGCGAAACTTTGAAAATGTATCGAGTTTGTACTGTATCCGCGAAAGTTCAGAAAGCCCAACTTTAGGGCGGCCACGAGTTTTCGATTGTACTGTAGCTACCATCGTCCATTTAGTGGACTCGTCCCTCTCGTCTTTATCGGCGAACATTTTTCACAAATTACATACAAATTTTGTACCTTCATCGTCGTAGCTAATATTTGTATAACTAGAAAGTGCTAGTTCTATGCAGGAGACCAATTGAGCACTGCGCCAATCCTTCACTTCATTATGAAAAGAGATGAGAGCAACAAAATCGTTCCGTATCCTAGTTTCTATCATGAGATGATGAGTTCTCCCTCTTTCTTTTTTATCTCTACATCTTTGGTGTTTTTTAATGTTTTTTTTGTACCATCTATTGTCGTCTTTTTTAAACCATCGTAAGGCGTAAGAAATAATAATTGGGACTGCTGCGGAGTAATTTAACTTGCATACTACTTGCATATTCCGATTTGCCTGCTACCCTATAATTATATTTTATATATATTTTGAACAAAAACTTTTTTATCAATTAAATAATAGATATGGCATAATGGTGACGTGTCCATGGGGTAATTTAAAATATAATTTGATTAGTAAGTACCGCCACGATAATGTTAATCTTCCTTAAGCGTGATAGATAGAGCTTTTTTTTATAGTTACTATTAATTTTCGAAATTCTACATTTCAGAGGGATAAGGGTGTAATTCACATTACTTCTTTAACATTTCGAAATAATAAAATTAGTTTAAAATTCTTAACCACTTATCTGTGTACTGTGTACGTTTACCTAAGTATATCCAAAACATTTTATTGTTATTGTTTAGTTGTATGTAAATGTATAAAATAAAATTTAGGTAATCAGAATATTCATATGTGTAAACACCACCTAATATTTACATTAAATTACATAACTTTGGTCATTGAACCTATTTTTAGAAATGTTATAATGTTAAATAAACAATTTATTTGCTTGGAATGAACACACAAATAAGGCAGATTTTTAGACTATTTATTTTCTATACGCCCTATAAACGTTTTTAGGGTTCCGTACCTATCGATTCTTCAAAAGGAATAAACTGAACTCTTATAGGATCGTCAGTCAAAACGATGTATCTGCGTATGCGTGGAGATTTCATAAAAAATATATTTGTTGATAGAAAATTGATGCACAAAAATTGAACTAAGCACGATTTGATGCCAAAGGAATGACGAACGAACGAGAATGTAGTTGCTTACAGATTTATTAGTTGAAATATTAAAACTTTCAAGAGGTGCGAATTCATTTTCCATTTTTTTTAACTATTAATTGTTTGATTTCAGATGACAGGCACATGGTATGAGATCGAAAGATCATTTCATTTGATGGAAATAGCCGCAAGTTGTACAGAGTTGGATATAAGACTCAACGATAAGGGTTTCCTTCTCATCACTGTTAATACTATAAATAGATGGTATGTGGATTAAAATATAATATAATAGTCTACGCACTCTAACCATGTTATATTAACTATCCTAATAAAATAAAAAACAGGTTAATTTAAAATTTTAAAAAAATCAGCTTCACGCTGTATCCTGCACACAGCAGCAGCCAGAGTTAACCTAGTGTTAAGACACTCACAAATTTTTTACACAACAAATGGTCATATTTAATATCAACACACTGTATCTGCATACATCATATTTGATACACAAATATGTTATTTATTTAATTGTTAACCAATACTTTTACACTCCATAGTGCAAAATAGTTTTGTCAATTAACAAAAAAATTATGATCTGAATTAATTAAGTTATTAATTATAACTTAATTTCAAGCTGTATCCCTAGTGCGGTAGCCAGTGAGCGCCAAACACTACAGTATCTGTATGCCTCTTTCGCCTCGTTCACTATTGTGAACCTCTCTACTCTATACTTGCCCTCCTAGGGGTCCTCATGATTGAAGTGACCTTCCTCCAGTATCTTTGATACTCTGTACTCGAAGATCAACCGAGATGATCATTTAATGATAAATAAATATATATATATATATGTATTAGTCAAATTCGTCTGTATTTGTAGGTCAGGCAGTCCATCAACCAGCTTCGGCTTGGGTATATCGAGTCACAATGGCTCGTCTACGTTTCGCTACAAGTTGAACAACCGTATGCCCTACATAATAGGGCGGCTGCTGCCCGGCGCGGGACAATACAACGTACTGTTCACAGATTACGATAGATTCGCCCTTATATGGTCCTGTACTAATTACAGCATTGCTCATTCTGGTACGTAGATCACAGTTATGGTATTATTTTCTTATAATCTAATTAAATTTTACACTAAGATAAATTAAGCCTTTTCCCTCGTAGCGGGACAGGCAAAGAATAATCGTATAAACCGTCAACGTGCTGTCAAGTGACGGAATAAGTTGAAGAAGTCAACGCCCTTAGATTTTTCGTCTTAACAAAGCGTAGAAATGAAAATAATTTACTTACATATTACATAGAACCCACAATCATCGTGCATACAATCAGGGCGTGTTTAAGTGCATGTTAACCCACTGAGCCATTACGGTATCAATAAAACCCCTAAATGATACGAGTACAATATATTCATGAATTATATTTTCACAGATCGCATGTGGGTTCTGGGTCGGGAACGTGAAATAGAAGCGAGTCTACGCGCGCAAATATACGCCCTAATGCAGGAACTGCGGCTCGATCCCGACCGCCTTATACTCTCAAAAAATACCAACTGTACCGCCACCGTACAATCATATGGAATAAACTAATTATTTATTGTTTCTGTGTTTATTTATTATCAAACCGGAAAATACTCTCAAAAAATTATTTTCTTACAATATTTACCTTTTCATCGTCACTAAGCAATAAATGTTAATCTACATCTACAATCTTGTGCAATGCCATATAGACAAATATTTAACCACATTTTTACATATCTCACTAACATAGTTTCAAATATTTAGGGTTACAATTTTTTGAGGCCGTCGTGGCGCAGTGGCACAAGGGTGTCGCGTGTAAACGCGACGGTTGTGGGTTCAATTCCCACTCGAAGAAGTGAAATATTTCTTTACGTTTATATTTCCATTTTTCTTTGTTGTGGTTTCGAGGCAAAGCGCTGCATTGAGTTCTGCCACTCAATACCCATTGCCTCTGGAATTCGGCAGAAAGTGGGAAACGGAGTGTCTTAACACCGAGATCCCCTCTTCCTACCCTGCTGTGTGCGGGATATCTCGTGAAACTGATTTAATTATTATTTTTTTACATTTTTTTTTTTAAATTATATGTAATATTATAAGGAGACAAATAAAACATGCTTTTCAATATCTATTTTTTGGAAAAATATTTATATACAACAATAGAGTAAAAGATATAAGATTCCAAATATACCATTGTTCCATACACATTAGTGACCAAAAACACTGCCTACTATACAGGCATTACCAAAGAGACATCGAAGTGACAAACAAATTAAATGTACAACACTTACACCGTTAATGACGATATAATAATATATTATTGCTTCGAACAGCCAGAGTTCCGCAGATATTTTCTCATCGAAGTCACATTACATGACGCACGAGTAATATTATAAAAAAATTGATACTTTGAACATTTCACAAAGTAATGAAAAATATTTTTTAAAAAAGTATAAACGTTTAAATGTATCGAAACTCGAACCTGCGCCACTTCCAACCGCAAACCGTCTAAGCGCTCTCTCTACTACGTCGTAATCCGATAAGCATTATTTGCGTTGATTGTAACAAATATATAAATTATTCTTTTTATTTTCTAAAAATATTAAAAACAAATCATTTCAAAGCAAACTTTATATATTGTTTTCTATTTGATATTAAATAGAAAAAAATACTCACATATTAAAAATCAATCATAAATGTTAAACCTCTTTTTTATATTACTAATCGAGCTGGTTATAAAAATCTACACACAAAGACCACATTGTATGAAACCGTGATGTCACTTCACGTGAAGGCTAAGTTACAGCTACTTTAATACCAATCAAATCTTTCATATTAGAGACGACCAATTTTATTTGTTTTATTATCCAATAAGTTGAATTAAACGACGAAAAATATTAAATACTTTGGCATGAAAATAAAACTTTAACTTTTGGAATGAAACATTTGGCAGACTTATTATAGCAATATCATCTCTAACAAACTATTCTGTGCTTTTTATTTCATCAGTTTAGAAACACACAAATCAAATAAATGTAGAGAAAATTCTATATTATAAACATAAATGTTCCTTCTATGGACATTTCAAATTTCTTTGAAACTGAGGCTCGTAATATGAATGAAAACAAATAAGATTGTGAACATAAAACCTTAATGAATGCAACAAGTATTTAAGTATAGCTTAATTAGTAATCTCTTTCTTTAAATACAATAGAAGGAGTAACAAAAGATAGGCTAAGAGTATTTTGATTTAATAAAGACACCTGAAACTACTGACAATTTTATATATCAAACTATTTAAAAGTATTTGCAATGGCCCACATATAATGTTTTGAATAAGTATATGAATAATATAAGATTGTCGGTCTCTAATTCTACCAGTGCCTAACCAACTATGCCTAGTTTACATAAGTTATATTAAATAAAATACTTTGTTTTCATTTAATAACAAATCATGTGGATGACTTTAATGTAAAATATTAGATATAGATATTTGTGCTAACAAGAAAAAGGGAAAAAATTTATTATTTTTTAGGTATATGGAATAATTGTTGTATTAATTATATTGGTTATTATTTGGCATTATATTTAAACCTTGCTGTGAAATACAATATGTTAATCTAACTTATATATTTAATTGATTGTTAATGAATAAAATTAATTAAATTATTAAACAACTACAGATGTTAAGAACAATATTTTTTATAGAAAATTTTATTTGCTTATCAGAAGAAAATACTTTTAACATAAATTAATCAAAAAGCTATGAAACTATGACCAAGTTAATAGTCTCTATTGGATATAAATATTGTTCTATTGGTTTTTATTACATGAATAAATATTTTATAGTACAGAGAATAAAAATGTTTAAAATTTTCATGACAATAACTTGAGTAATGTTGTATAAGACAATAATGCAGAAAGTGTATCTGTATAAAGTTCAAATATTAATTTATAAGTATTAATGTGTAGTACATTATAATGTTAATAAAGTCCAATAGAATTATTATATCTTCAGTCACTTACTATCTAATTTATATTAGGCCTTAATATTGCTGTCTCTGGTGTGAGGCATCCACTAACAAAACATAAAACAATATCAACAACCTTACAACAAAATAATTTTATAACAAAATAAAATATTTAAATAACAATGCAAATTTAAGTACACAATATTTTCTATGTATCACTTCTTTTTTTGAGTAGAATAAATAAAAGCAATAGTATATATATAATATTAATTTAAAAATTTTGTATAAATAAAATTATATATATAAATAAAAAAATTATGTGCATAGATAAATTAAAAACAGGTAAAAAAAACAATTATAAATATGCCCAGAACTATACAATAGTCTAAAATGCAATACAAACAGCTTACTCAATATTTCAGTCACACAACACACAGTACTGACAAAACTGAACACAGAAATTGCTATGCGAAAAATTCAAAACGCACTTAATAATTTTCATTAACATAGTTTCGCACCTCATTCAGTCGCAAGCATTCAGCATCACGATTTCTATAATCACTTGTCGGGGTAACATCTGAGCTATCACAGTGTGGATCTGATTCCTTGTTGTTTACATTATTTTGGTTATTCTGCAAGGCATATTGATGCATCCATAGCTGTTTCTCTTCAACTTCTTTACTCACAACCACAAATAACTCCTTTTCCTTACTGTCTAATTGCTCTTTAAGATATACTATGAGGTCACTGCTCTGCAATTAAAATAAATTAAAATATAAAAGACTATTTCTCAAGTTTCATCTCTGGACAAAGTAACCAAGTCATATTATATGTATTTCAAAATAGAAAATATTTATTTCTAATAAGTAACAACAAAAACAAATAAACATACTCTTCCTATTAGCTGTGGAGTTTCTAATTTTGAATCCAGATTGTAGAAATTGCCTTGTATTTGTCGTATTGTGATCCAATGTCGCCTCCTTAAGGGTAACATTACAAAACCAAGTTTATAATCTGATGGAACATTGAGAATGAAGCCACAAATGTTAGATAGATCTAAACATCCAGGATCTCTGAGAAATAAAAAGTACCTATATATGAAATTTATTATTTTGTTTTATGTACATAATACATGATAATATAGCTATTTTGGCACACACAACTGATTATAACTCTGCTAGTTTTGGGTTTAATTGCCACTCTGATGAATGAATTAATTTTATTGGTCTACTATGGCAATAAAATATGCAGCATTGAGGTCTGCACTTCAATGTGTCTCAATTTCAGAAAGTATAAACTAGGTTCTCTATCCATCTTGAAACAAAACTTAATATAAAATGACTAACTTTCTTTTATCAAACCAGACGGCTTCACACCCTTTCTTCTGCAATGCAGCCATAATGACATTGATATCATAGTTGCCAAGCCCCAGCATGGATCGGTGAGGATTGATCCACACATTGGGTGATAACCTGCTGCATATTGTATCTAATTCTGATTTTGAAAATGTGTTGCGAGTCTGTAATTTTGATAACAACTATATATTAATCAAGTTTATTTCTCATTAGTTTTTATTTTTGAAACATGTAATATTACGATAAACAAAAACATAAAGTGTAAGAAATTTTAAATATGAAAATAAACCGAATACAATTGCTACCTGCTAGTAATGAAACAAATATTTTTGTATATATATACACTTCATTAAAACTATAACGATAAATGTATTTTTAATAGTCTAAAACATAAAGAACTGAATAAAGCAACTTTGTATCATAGTGCTAATTTAAATCTAATGGCTGTAGTACGTTAAATTGTTAATGATATCATGATATCACAAGGCATCAAGAGTACAATAAGAGTTCTCGAGTTACAAAGGAAAGAATTGACTTACTTGAAATAAATTGTTTAGAGCATGTAATGCACATAACTCTTTCACTTGTTTTTCATGATATATTTGAGGTTTTGAACTCATCTCGATCAAATGTTTCGCATGATTTGTATTACAAACGCTTCTGAAAAATGTACTTATATCATATATCAATTAAAATTGTATATTTATCCGAAAATCAAAATATATAGACGCTACTAAAACTTTTAAAATAGTTATTTTATTAATAACTTCGTTAATTGTTTAAAATTGAACTAAGACTCAAGTTTACACCTCCGGACTTGACAATTTTATTTCTTGACAGTGTCATAGTGACAAGTCCATTTATATGTAGAGAGCATGTGAGCATAGACTGATTTGGTTTACAGACTTCGTTAATATATCTCTAAATTTTTTTTTTCGTTTACTTATGTACCACACAAAAAAGAAAGTACAGAAAACATATAAAAACAGAAAGAATGTGTACAATGGATAACTTATCTCTAATAGAGATCTATACCAGAAACCCTTGAATGTAGGAGATGTTAAGAGAAACGATTCGGGTGCAGTATTAAAATATTACATTAATAATGATAAATTTACATACAAATTTTACTTAATATTAGTCAACATAACTATATTTACTTAAATATATAAAAACTCTATACTTATATAAACATACAAAACTATACATATATACAATAACATAGTTAAAGAAAAAAAATATACTTGTGTTAAAATTATTAATAACTTGATGCATAAAAAATGTAATAAATGTAATACTTTACTACAATAAATATCATTATGAGTATAAAGGTAATTAAGTTATACTGCAAGTTATATCGTACAGTATTAGCCAGGCCTGGCAAACACATACAATAATATTGTCAATAAAGTACGTATTGTCGATAGTTTTATAAGTATTAGTAAGATTATTTTCACGCTGTATGCCATACGCAACAGAAAGAAAGTAAGTATATAATTTAATTAATGATTATAATAAAAGAACTAATATTCTTCACTGTGGTATTAAGCAGTGATTCGTCGGAAACAATACCTTTGCCATTTTCCCCAAGAAGAAATGAAAATATTAAATATTTTATTTCCTCGAGCGGAATCGAATCCAAAACCTGTCGCGTTTATAGTCACACTTTGTACCCCTGTTAGCAAATGACCTCTGTTAGTTGTATTTATTTAATAATATTGAAATTATAAAGCTAGGTTTTTCCTCCCGTCTTTGATAAAACAAATTATTAGCTGTTTTTCATAAATAAGTGATGCAATATTCAAAATAATTTTAGATTTAATGCATCCGCACACAAATACAACTACTGAGCGACTGTGTCAGTTTTACGACGAAATATTATCAATAATATTTTGTAGTATGCGGGGGCATAAATTGAACAATATTATTGCCTATATTGTATTGACAATAATATAGTGTGTGTTTTTGGCGAGCCATAAGCTAGAATATTTAATATCACATTATTATTTTTTATTTAAGGTGACAGTTATGACATTTAACATATTTAAATATATTGGCTCCATTTTCGTAATTGAACAGGAATAGTTAGGTCAAGAAACGTTATACTAAAGTTAAGTTTTGCGGCTTAGCTTTATATGTTTTTGTTAAATACTTACACAATTATTTATATTAAGAATTAAGATGCAATTTCCGCAACAATCAAGTTTTGAATGTGACGATAATTTTTTAAGCTTGATAGACAAGACGGCTATACATGAACTTAAAACATCTTTTCACAGGTTGACAATATACTATTATACAAACGATACTTTACTAATAATCTTTTACTGTAAATCTGATGTAATTATTGCAGTTCCTCCAATATTGTATCAAACATTATCGCTAGTAAGGTATGGAAAGCGAACAATGATGAACTTGATGAGGATTCAATCGAAAGTTTAGTAGGCTCAGCAAAACGACTTTTAAAAGATTCAACTGCAAATAATACACTAATTTGGAGTAGTTCCTTGAGGTAATAGTATATTTCATAAATTTGTAGATAATTCTCTAAATGTTAGAATTTTCCACAAACAAATATACTTATAACTTCTTAATGGTGTTTTTCAGTAATTTTAGTAATCCTCTATCATTATTCGAAAAATATGCCCCTAAATGCAAAAAATGTTCAAATATAGATTTTGTGGAAGTTCTTAATAATATAAGGATAAATAATTGCAACTGTAACTTAAATATTCCTAAACGTGAAAAATCTGATCCTTATAATATACAAATTAATTCTGAGAGCAACAGTCAAGAGTCAAATTCTGCAGATGACTTAAGATCTTTGAAGCCTAAGTTTCGTCCTAAAATAAAAAGAATTGTACCGCCTAAAACAATTCAAACAGTTAGCAGTGTTATCAAAGAAGAGGAAAATGTACCTACAATAGTAAAACCTAACAAGCAATATGAAATGGAAGGAGAAAAATTGTACAATCTTGACATAAAAATGGATGAAGAGAAAGCACACAAAAGTCAAGTAGCCAAAATAACATTTAAAACAGCTAAAGAACAGCTCCTGGCTTCAAATCCTGCAGCAAGAAGAACACTAGGAGCATCAAGGAAAGCACACGCAAAGTTTATATCTCCAATGCTTGGTGCCCAGTATGTAATGTATTTTTATTTGCTTAAGTTATATGTTATGCTGTTATGTTAAACTACAACACAATCTCATTTACAGAGTACTTTACCAGAGTGAAATATACATTTTTAAGGTGCCAGATTATTTATATATCTGGCACCTTAAAAATTTATTTATCAGAAATGTGAAAGATTTCTAAAAAATGCCTACAATTATTACAACAATATAATAGCCCAATTATTACAAAAAAATTTAGATAGTTAACTTTATAACTTAACTTAGCTTCACGCGTTATCCCTAGCAGGGTAGTCAAAATGCTTTATGAACAATACAATGCAATAATCTTGCATCCTTTATCTTATTAGTGTCATATCATTGTGTTTCTATTATAATTTAATTTATGTTAATTTAAGAATAAAAGATTTTCATTATAATTACTATTCATTGTAATTAATTAATCCTAAATGAAACTTATATGATATATGAAAAACTATTTGTTTTAAAAGATCATTAAATAATTTTGTCAAAAAACAAACAATCTCAACAGCAGATTTTGTGCTTGTGTAAATGTTATGGGAAAGAATATTTGGCAATTATTTTAATTTATTGGTCTATTGATTTATATATTATTGATATTTGAAGAAACTCTTGCCACAATAATGGATATTTTTTTTTTCAAATAATATATACAAGTAAACATTTGAGAATTGTGTATAATGTTTTTTGCATTTTGCTAGTGATGGTTGTTTAATTAAATTACAGATTTTTATCTGGTAATAATTGCACAATAGTTTGAACCTACTAAAGAGAAAGAAATTTTTTACATAATATGATTAAAAATGCATATACATATTTCATACAGGGATAAGCAAGAGGTCACTGAGCCTGTTGTAACAGATGAAAAGTTGAAACACATTGACCCAAAAATGATTGAGCTTATAGAAAGTGAAATAATTGACAAAGGAACTCCTATTGGTGGGTTATATAAATTTTCATTTATTTTATTTTTGTATTAATTTGAAGAATAAATATGTAATATACAAAAGTGATCTTTTAACAAGATTTGTGCCTTATTTATTTTTTACATACATATAATACAGTACAGTACAGTGGGGAATGGAGTGTTTTCAAAAGGTTCCCTCTGCCTACCACCCTGCTGTATGCGGGATACAGCGTGAAGCTGATTTTGATGCAGTAAAGTGTAAAGTGTCTTTTGTTATAAAATTGACATTGTAATTTTTAAGCAGTATTATATTTTAATTAAACCCATACCTAGCGCATTTACGGTCAGAAATTCTTCCACTGGGCCAAAAATAATTTTATTAATACATTCACCAGACTGGGACGACATAGCGGGGCTTCAACAAGCAAAGAGCGTCATCCAAGAGGCAGTGGTGTGGCCGCTGCTCCGCCCGGACATCTTCACGGGGCTCCGTCGGCCGCCGCGCGGGGTTTTGCTTTTCGGCCCCCCCGGCACGGGCAAGACTTTGATAGGTAAATTTTTGTAAAAATAAAAATTTTAATCAGCTTCGCCTTGTATCTCGCACACAGCATGGTATGCAGAACGAGTGTAGTGTTAAGACACTCCGTTTCCTACTTCCGACCGAATTCTGGAGGCATTGCGTGATGAGTGGCGGAACTCAACGCTGTGTTTTCCATCAACACCAGAACGAAGAAATGCAATAGAATGAAATACAAACTTTAGCTGCGTCACGACTGGCCTATTGTATACGTACTACATATATTGTATTATATTATTTTAGATAGTTATTAAATTTATGAAACAGTGCTAGTAATTTACGTAATGCTACATTAACGTTTTAAATTACGTTAAAAGTTACGTTTTAAAATTTGTTACTGCTTATTACTTAACATTTTACGAAATTTGTGGTGATACAACAACAACCACATTTATAAATCGTTTAGCATGTAAATTGTCATAAATTATTTTTTCTATATAATAATGCGAATAAAACAAATGCTCTCGCAGGTAAATGCATAGCGTCGCAGTGCAACGCAACATTCTTCAGTATATCGGCGTCGTCGCTCACGTCCAAGTGGATCGGCGACGGCGAGAAGATGGTGCGAGCGCTGTTCGCGGTCGCCAGGTGCCATCAGCCTGCGGTTACTATTATTGTTTTATATACTTCACATATATCCCGAATATAGCAGGGTTGGTAAAGGGAATCTTGTAGTTAGACGCTTTGTTCCCGGCAACAAAACATTTCAAAAACAAGGGGGTAACCATTGTTTTTGGAATATTTCTTTTTGAGTTGTTGTCACTTTGCCTTGATACCAGAGCGAGAAAATGAAAATAATTCGTTCCTTCAACGGGAATCGGACCCACAACCATCACGGTTGCAGTCACATGTTGCACAACAGCATCCTCTTATTTTAATTTAAACACGCGGCGTCGCCCGCTTAAACATGACAATTATTTATTTATTTGAATTACTGTGTGTTCTTATAACAATATCATTTCAAAAAACCCTACATTGAAAAGTAAATTTTATTAAGTTCAAGAGTTGTGAGACTGCATGTTGGGTGATGGAACTCAATGCCGCGCAGTTCCATCTTATAGGAAAATCATTTAATTATAAACATTTTCACTATTTTAGGAGGGAATGAATTCAAAATCGTGTGTTCGTATATTTGTGGTGTCGCCAATTAACTAAATAATATTTTGCTTACTTTTCTCGTTTATTATAATTGATAAATTATTCAACTATAATCTACAAGCACAAATCTACAAAACAATAATCTTATTTTATTTATATATAGATTCAAAGTATTTTAAATATAATATTTTGGCAGGTAATATTCATAGATGAAATAGATTCGTTACTTTGCCAACGTAGTGATACCGAGCACGAAGCAAGTCGCAGAATCAAAACTGAGTTTTTGGTCCAATTTGATGGAGCAGCAACTGGTTTGATTTTTTTGTATACTACTTTAGGCTCACGTTTTATTCCATTGAAACTACTTTTGTTAAATACTTACAATTAATGTTTTTGTAGACATTTATAAAGATTTAAAAAGTGATTTAATCTTAATATATAATTAACGGTAGCTGGAACTCTGTCTCTCTACTGTTCGTATTTTTCTATCCCTTATATGTGATTAACACGTTTAAAAAAATATAAGCGGTTTTTAAAATATATATAATATGTTTATATGTAAATATATACACATATTCAGTCTTATTTTTATTTAAACAGATGAAGGAGACTGTCTACTCATAGTGGGTGCGACAAACCGACCACAAGAGTTGGACGAGGCGGCGCGGCGGCGGCTTGTTAAACGACTGTATATACCGTTACCTGATTTGGATGTTAGTTTAGTTGTTCATCTTAAAGTATGTCTCAAAGATAAGAATTAAGTTTATTTTTTTAGCTTCACGCTGTATCCCGCATAGAGCATGATGCGTGGAGAGGTTCTAGTGTTAAAACACTATTTCTCAATTAATTTGAATTAGTTTGAATAAATTTACTAATATATAATATTTTCATCATACAGGCGCGAATTCAAATCATAACTAATCTTCTAAAAAACGAAAACAACGATTTATCACTTCATCAAATATCTGACATAGCGTCTCTAAGTGAAGGCTACTCCGGCGCCGACATGAAGTCGCTGTGCTCTGAAGCCGCCATGGGGCCCATACGTTCTGTACCGTTATCGCAGATTGTCAGTATTGATAGGAATAAGGTATGTGTGCCTAGATTGTCTCAATTATAAATAGCATTAAAATATTAAATAACAATATTATATGCTTCTGCCCATTGAATTATAACAAATGTCAAACATGCCTTGAGTATTTT
This sequence comes from Heliconius aoede, assembly GCA_037355905.1. Lineage (NCBI taxonomy): Eukaryota > Metazoa > Arthropoda > Insecta > Lepidoptera > Nymphalidae > Heliconius > Heliconius aoede. Next base: position 84,616 of record JBAIZZ010000358.1, on the reverse strand, counting down.
TATATTATTTCTTATTGGTTCCTTTTTTGCATTTCTTTCTTTGTTTCGTCAATATTTAAGGACGGAATCCAATGTTCTCTGTTCTACCAGAGCCTGAGAATGATTTAATAATAATAATTACTTAAACCTACATACTTTGGTTAAATATATGGTCTATGATTCGTAGTCGCCCTGAAATTAGCTGTAGTAGCTGCATAGATTTGACTTTAGGTTTTTTTACTTTTAATTATTTTTTCCCGAGTGTACAACGCGCTAAATTTCAGACAGCTTATCTTCAAGACCGTATTGTAAAAAGATATCCTTGTTTTATTTTCGCAGGTGCGTCCAGTGAACATGCAAGACTTTAAAATAGCGCTTCAACGAGTGCGGACTAGTGTATCGCAAGACGATCTCGGCCAATATGTAAAGTGGAATAACACTTATGGCCACGGATTTTAAATTTATTTTTAAGACTAATAAATATTTTTTAAAATTAACATGCATTTTTATTTATGAATATTTCTTTAATTATATAAAATACTCTCGTTATTATTTTAAAGATTAAATATTAAATCTAGTATAAATCTGTTATAAGAAACGCCGGCATTAAATTTCGCCATTAGACGCATGAGGTTCTCATTATCTATGCTGCTATGTAATTTAAAAAATATTTAAATTGGCGTTTGAGCGAGCTCATCTCGCGCCCGGGGTAAAATACTTTTTCAGCGCCCCTCAGATGAACCCATATAATTTCATATGTACAATATACTTCCAAATTAATAAAGGAATAAAGTCTTAGGCTCAAGTTTAGCTTTAAATGAATAATCCTTACGTATTTCATTCAAATTCCAGACCGTTTTGCACCTCTGGGAGTAGCACCCGATGTCCCCTCCCCCCCTCAATATACCTCTGGTCTGTATATGCGACGGTTATGGATCCGAGGAAATAAATTATTAACGAAAAGTGGTGCTCCCCATACTTATAGTGTTTTCAGAACACTTCTTTTAAGTATATGTAACTGTAACTTAACGTTATTAGTAATCTGTGACTGTTTGCAATATTTTTGACAACTTATTTTGTTTTCAATTTTCAAAGATGTCAATGGAAGTATTTTGGCGGGATCCAACAAGAAATAGATCATTTATTTAGTATATTGTTGGATATAATGTTATTTGATTAGGAGCTTACGTAAAAAAAAATATTTAAACTCAAAATTTAGCTCGGTATATGTAAAATATAAAATGGACTCAGAAAATAGAATTATTACGTTAATCGACATGGACTGTTTTTATTGCCAAGTGGAGGAAAAACTCAATCCAGAATTAAGAGGAAAACCCATTGCTGTTGTACAATATAATCCATGGAAAGGAGGAGGGTAAGGAGTTTTACATTAACAATATAAAATTTTATCTAATTTTCTACGATCCCTAAAATGATCGTCTTGTCATTAGAAATAACTAAAAAAAATTATTTTATTCTTTGATTCTAGTATTATTGCTGTTAACTATATAGCCAGAGCAATGGGAGTTACAAGACATACAAGAGGTGATGAAGCAAAGGAAAAATGTCCTGACATACAACTGTGCTCAGTGCCTTGTCAGCGAGGAAAAGCTGATATTACAAAGTAATTTTAATTTATAATACGTTATAACAAAATTAGTGATGATATATTATTTTCTTAATTGAATTAAAACATTAAAGGAATAGAAAAAAGCAATAAATATTTAATTTTAAACAGATATAGAGATGCAGGTAAAGAAGTTGCTAAAGTACTACAAAAATTTACACCTTTGTTAGAAAGAGCATCTATTGATGAAGCTTACTTAGACATATCTGTAGCAGTGAGTATGTTTCATATAATTTCATATTGACCAAACAACTAAAAAGTATCAATTTCAATTCATTCAAATATATATATGATAAATTAACTTGAAAATATTAGTTAATAAAATAAATAAAAATAATGTACTCTTCAGAAATGTTATAAATATGATTAAATCTTTATTTGTAAGTTCCCTGCCTATCCAGCTTTTCTGGATAAAGCTAGAAAACAAAAAAATTACATATTATTATAATATTAGTAAACATGTAGGTGCAGAAAAGACTTCAAACTTTAAACATAAACACAATAACACCTGATATGATGCCAAACACATTTTCACTGGGCTACGATAACTTTGATCAATTTATATCTGACATACACAACTGTGGGTCAGATTTCATAGACTTTGACCATGAACACTCCAGACAGTTACTTGTGGGTGCCTTAATAGTGAGTGAGATAAGAGCTGCGGTTTATGAAGAAACAGGTATTTATTATATATTCCTTATTGAGCTCAACTTACATAAGAAAATAACATTAAAAAATATTCAGTTCACAAAGGTGGACATATCTCTATGAAGAGATAAGTCCACCTTTCATCTCTATGAAGAGATCTCTTCCAGCCAACCGGTGTAAATGGATGAGTTACAAGTAGCATTGGTATGTCAAGTGTTGGTATGACACAATACCGCCTAGAGTGTGTAGTAGAGAGATGTAAATGGGAGCGAAGATAAGAGGATAAATTTGAATAATTAAGGATTTTAAAAAGGAGTGACAGGATGTGCAAATCTCGGCGAAGGTTGATTGGGAGCCAATTAAGCTGAGCTCAAAATTGGGAAACGTGATCATACTTACGAAGACCATAAATGAAGCGTATGGTGAAATTTTAAAGACGCTCTAGCTTATTGAGTAGCTTCAGCCACATCCAAACAGCAGACATCGGCGTAGTCCAGAATTGGCAGAAGAAGAGATTGCGCAAGCATAATTTTTGGTTTATTAGGGAGTAAGTATTGAAGACGCTTTAGAGAATGATAAGAGAAATGCATATGTTTATTAAGGGCATTAATATGTGATGTCCAAGTAAAGTTACTGTCAAAAGTTAGACCTAAATTTCTCACCTTGTCGTAATATGGAATCGGAAATCCAGAGTACAATATCTTAGGCAATGAGTTCCAATTAATTTTACTTCCAAGTCTTCTACTACTTACTATAATTGCTTGCGTTTTTTTTTGGCTTAACTGATAGTCCGGAAGATTCAGCCCACTTTTGAATCGCAGCAATATCTTCATTTAAAAATGCGATGATCTCAGGCGATTCGTGTAAGTAGCAATGTCGATACAACTGCAAATCATTGCCATACAGATGATAAGGAACAGAAATTGCCTCTTTTATTTTCGGTTTTTATTAACAATAGTTCATGTTAATAAAAACCGACAATAAAAGAGGAGAAAGAACGCCGTCTTGAGGAACACCAGCAGTGAGATCAAGCCAAAACGATGTACTCGTATTGTAACCAGTTTAAAACTGAGGAATGAATGTTAACTGCACGAAGAGTAGCAAGAAGTACGTCAAAGTCCACAGAGTTAAAAGCATTGCTAAAATCCAGTAGTACCATACCATTACACGTGAACTTGGTGTTATCGAAGGCCCACCGAATGTCCTCCGAAATACTCAGCAGTGCGCTAATTGTGCTGTGGAAGGGACGGAATCCCGACTGATAAGGACATAGTAGATTTGAGGAGAGGAAAAAGTACAGTTGAACAATGGTTTCAAAGACTTTTGATAGGATGGGTAATATGGATATAGGACGATAGTCAGTGATAGCGGTAGGATTGGAGGTTTTGGGTAATGGAATGACGTAACCATTCTTCCACTGTGAAGGAAAGACATTATTTGACAGCGAAAAATTGATAATAGGGGTGACCACTGGTGCAATGACATCCAATACTGGAAGAATCACCTCGAGATTGAGATTGTCACTTCCAATGGCTTAAGTGGAGATGGAGCTGACACACTTCTTGACTTCTTCTGATACAGTTTTAAATGAAAAAGGAGTTAGGTCTGATAGGACATTTTGAGAAAAAATGTGGGCATTTATTTTTATATTCGGGCTTGTAAAGTGAGAATTTAAGACATTAAGATATTTATTGACATTTTAATCTAAAATTAGTTAAGAGTACTTCTTTATATATGATATATTTTAAATATTTTCTAAATAAATAAATCAGTATTGGGTTTGATATTTAAAAGAATGTGTGAATTCCGTTAAAGACTAAATACGATTTTCTTCTTTAATATAAAGAGTATCTTCCAGATCAACACACTAAGGTTAAAAGATTGAAAATCATTCTAATCCCAAAACTTAGTTTGTTAATATCTTCAAAATGTATATTTCAGGTTTCCGATGTTCTGCTGGAATAGCTCATAACAAAATATTAGCAAAACTTGTCTGTGGAATGAATAAACCAAACAAACAGACAGTATTGCCCAAGCATTCTGTGAACATTCTGTATAAGTATGTATCTACTTTTTTCTCTGTATAAGTATGTCACAGTGTTTTACCGCATAAAACAAGGTAGGCAGAGGAAACTAAATGCTAAGACACCTTTTTCCCAATATTATGCCGAGAGATTTTGAGTAATGATATGCTTTTCTCACTCCATAGTGCTTTTTCTGTTACCAGAGAATGGGCAACAAAGGGAATGAAAATAATCCATTTTCCTGAATGGAAATTAAATCCACAACTATTTACTGTCCGATAGTGTACTGCTGTGTCATCCTACCATAATTGTATTTTTTTTAATTTAACCAAATTAAATCAGCTTTCGCAATATTTTAGGACTCTCTCAATAAAAAAAGTTAAACATTTAGGTGGAAAATTTGGTGATCAGGTTTTGGCAGTGTTGAAAATTAAAACAATGGAAGAATTACAGCAGTTCTCTGAGAAGGAATTACAAACTAGATTTGATGAAAAGAATGGGTAAAAAGTTTTAGTTTACTTAAATTTATTTACAATAGCGACAGGTGGTAGACTACGGCATCGATTTAAACACGATAGTAGTAGGTTCGATTCCCACGTCCAGCTTAATAAGACATTCAAAATTCCTGAGGTAACTCGAACTGTGTGTTTCCTGGGTTACATCGAAATAATTAACCTGATGTATGTACCGTTGGTAAAGAAACTATGCAATACAAAAATATTGTTACGTTTCGAACTATTAATTTTCGAGATTTTAATTCAGCCACACAAACTTTTCAGCTTTCTTCTTCTTTATTTAATGAGTTATCCTTTATATACTTATTTACATTTATTTCAGTTCATGGCTGTACAACATAGCTCGCGGCATGGACTTCGAACCAGTTCAAGCCAGATTTAACCCAAAAAGTATAGGATGCTGTAAACAATTTAAAGGAAAATCTGCTCTCATAGATTTAAATAGCGTTAGGAAATGGCTGAAAGACTTGGGTGAGGAAATTGAAGATAGATTAGAGAAAGATTCCTTAGAAAATAATAGGACGCCTAAGCAAATGGTTGTTAGTTTTTCTATACAGTTGCCAGATGGAAGGGATTCAAGTAGTTCTAGGTCATATAATTTTAGCATTGAAGATGAATTATGCAGTGAATTGTTTTGGAGTAAGGCTTTTGAATTGTTGATGGAGAGTGTTGAAGGATGTAAGCCGAAAGGTAATGTTAATTATTTTACAAGAAATATTTTATCTAAGAGGAAATATATTAGTTTACATATTAAGATTTAATAATTGTTGGTATCTCGTCAATATCGATTGACATTTAAAAAAACCAATTTTAACGTTGTCGTGTTTTATAGTCATTAAAAAAAACTTTTTTAAATAATTATTGAGATATTAAAATTAACTTTCCAGATGATGAAGATAATAGAAAATTAAGAGCACCAGTTAAATTTCTGGGTATAAGCGTTGGTAAATTTGAAGACCATTCAGAAAGTAAGAAAACGAAAAAAATCAAAGATTATTTTAGTGCTGGATCGTCAAAGGACGTGTCTAACACTAGTGAACCTATAAAGCAGGGAATTGTCAATAATAATTATGACTACAAAAGGAATGCAGGCAAAGAGGATATATTTCGAAAATTTTTCCATACGGAGGATGAAATTAAAAAAAATAACACAACTACTGTAAAGGCCAACGAGAATACAAATAATCGAGAAAAAATTATAGAATCAAGTCTCGACAAACAAGAATCGTTTTTTGCTAAGTTTTTAAACGGTGGTCTGATGCGGAACGAAACAAATAATGCTCAAAATGGCAACATGTTAATTACGGAAGAAAATAATGGAATAGGAGCCAAAATAGAAAATAATCGTTCCACTGTACCTACTTGTAACATTATACCTTGTGGTGACGATAGCAACGACACTGCCTATTCAGGATCGACTATAAACGAAGAAATTAATAAAAGTATGGCTTTGTTTGAAGAAGACCCTGACGAAATTGCTAGAGTTAGTCGAATGAGAGAAGTATTACAAAGCCATATGGAAGATTTAGAAAATGTCGCCGATGTAGTGATTGTTGAAAAAAATGAACCATCTGGATCCCATTTAGTTAACAATGCAGCAGAAAATACATTAGAAAGTATAAATTGTCCTGATTGCGGTAAAAAAATATCTTTAGATATGCTAGATGAACATATAGACTTTCATTTAGCACTTAGACTTCGAGAGGAAGAGAGGCAGTCAGCACGTAAAGAAAGAGACAAAGATAAATCAGTTACGAAAGAACCTAGCAGAAAGGAAGTTAAAAAGAAAATTCATGTAGAAACTAAAAACGATACAATGCCATCAATATCCAACTTTTTAGTTAAATTCGATGAAACAACACCAACAAAAATGTGTATGGAATGTGGCAAAAAAGTTAGTGTAGATAAATTTTCTGAACATGTAGATTTTCATGAAGCACAAAAATTAAGTAGAGAGTTAAATAATAGAACTTTAACCAGTTGTTCTTCAAATAGGGTTAAGAGGAAAAGAAAATCGACTTCGCCAGTCAAAAAGCCTAAAGTACCTTGTAAATCTATAGATTTGTTTTTTAGATAGACATCATTGTGAGCTTTGAATGTATTTATATAAATATGCAAAATTATGTATGAATAGAAATGAAATATATTTAATATTTGAACTATTTTCTGTATATTAAAAATTGTATTTTAATAAATATTTAAGAGCTATACATCAGTTTTTAATGTAGTTTTAGAGTCTTTTTATAAGTTTTTAAAAATTAAATCACAAATCAGCTTCATACTGCATCCCGTACGCAGTAGGTTAGGCAATGGGAACCTAGGGTTAAGACAGTTTTTATCTTTTCTCGTGAATTTTGGAGGCATTGCGTGCTGAGTCGCGGGACTCTACACTATGCCTTGACACCACAGCAAAGAAGTGAAAATATATAATATATTTCAATAAATGTTTAATTTCCGCGATTGGGGATAGAACCCACAACCAGTCGCGCTTACATTAACACTTTGTGACCCTGCGCCACGACTGCCTTATGTTTTTTTTATTATGAAGTATAGAATTAATAGTTTAGAAAAATTAAACTATAAAAAACGGCCAGCCGCCTTGGTAAGTTGAACAACAATCGGAGCAATTACGTCATGGCTTGGTAAGCAAATGAATTGAAATTTTGTATGGAGTGGTATTGACTCAGATTTGACGTTAAAACGACGCCATAACACTTCGATGCAATTTGTAAATTTATAAATTATTCTTTTTTTTTTTGTAATACTATAGTAGAAACTCGATTATCCAGCCCTTAGTTATTCGCAATTATTCAGACTAGCAACTGCAATAATTATTTTATACAACCTACTACAGTGAACCCTAAGAAAAATTATATGTACGTAATTTGTGTATAAATTATAATCATTGTATAATACTTGTTGTTGTTAATATGCACTTGTTGCTTTTAATAGAGATATAATAATTTTGTGCATTTCTTTATACATTGGATTATCCGAATGACTGTTGACAATAAACATATCTAACTGAGATAAGACGCACGCACAGCCGTAACCGCTGGTGGAAGAAACGTGACATTTAGACAAATGTCTATTTTAGTAATGTGGGACTATGGGATTTTGAAAAATTTGGAAAAATCGGCACCAAGTTTTATAAAATTTGAAATTTAGATTCTTAAAAATATTTTATTGGACAGGTGTTCAATAGGTTATTAGAATTCACCCCCTGAACTACAAATAATTTCATAAACATATTTAATAAATATTCGTATAATTCAAGCGGTCGAAGCCGCCAGGTCGGCTAGTATTATCAAGTCATTCATGTAAGAATTAAAATATTCTCAGACTTAAACTTCTATATTTTAAATACATCAAAAAGGTGATAAAAAAGAAATCAAGCAAATAAGATAAAAACTTCAGTTTATTGGATATCAGTTACACGCTATAGATTTCGTTCTGCACTTTCCTCCAGGAGTCGAGAGGTCCATGTTCAGGACGGTAACGCACGTTGCAACCATCGTTAGCGAGACGGCCCTCCTCACGTAGCTTCTCAAACTCCTCACGCTCGTACTTCGTGAAGCCCCATTTCTTGGAGATGTAGATCTGAAAGCACAATGTTTGGTTCCAATGTATGCCACTTAAATTATAAAGCTAGAGTTGGTTTGGTTGAACACTTTATCTCAGGAATTAGTGTTGACCATATGAGTGAAATCAATTTATATGCAATATATTGTAATAGCAACTAACAATATTAATCAATTGTATTTTTCAGACTATACATATTTGGCCTGACTTATTTCCCTAGCCAATATTTATTTCTTCAGTCAAGATAGAAAAATATTGATTTCACTGTTCTAAAAACGTCTCAAGAAATAAGTAGAAAGTTTTAGAATACAAAACAATATGTATTCTTTTATATACATATATATGTAGGTTTCATTTCTTACAAAAAATTGTACCATAAAATCTAAAATTATAAATAACCTTCTGACGACCAGGGTACTTGAACTTGGCACGACGCAGAGCCTCAATCACTTGCGCCTTCCACCTGTCACTGGAACGGACCGACATGATGGGCTGGCCAATACGCACACGGGCTACAGTGCCTTGTGGCTTACCAAACGCACCACGCATTCCAGTCTGGAGCCTAAAATTAAGAGAATATAGGAATTATCACCCTATTCTATGAAAATAATTGAGTACCTAAAACTAACAAAGAATAGGTTAATTTGTATATGCAGTAGAAGTAAGTGAATAGTATAGTAGCAAAATCTCTTCTAAGAGATATAGCAGATATATAAAACTGATATTACTTCAGTTCTTAGATTTTCTATAATTTTAATTGAGTTAAAATGAGCTTGGACAGTAAAGGTGTGTTAATGTTCATTTCTATTGTCAGTAAACTCATATAAAAACCAAAAGCCACTTTGTAAGTTTAAAAATGTTCAAAAAGCTTAGCATGTAATCCTGCTTAAAGCAAGAACTTTTCTACTTTGAGTGGAGTATCTCAACACAGCCTCTTGCCATAAAGTGGAGAAGAGAAAACAAATAATTAACTTTAAGCACATACAATGTTCCCACTACACACTTTGATTTCAGATATGTAATGTTAACATGTATTTAATAACATTTAATTTTTAATGTGTAACTCAAAATAACTAATATATATATATATATATATATATATATGTATGTAAAGACTTAATATGAAAAATCACAATGACAATTGAAATCTACTTGAGCATTATAATCAGCAAGTCTAGTAAGAACCAGGAATTATATTATGTATATTTACTAAATCTGATTGTGCCAGTCATCAATGGAATGAATCATTGCTACAGTTCTTACTATTAGAAATGATAATCAACTTTTTGATATGAATCATATTGGTGATCAAACTAGTGAAATAATTAGAGGACTAACATGACACTTTCAGCACTTCTTGCATTGAAAGTGTAATCAATATGCATAAAAAAAGGAATAGAAATGCAAATTAAGCAAAAATAATAAAAGCCAACTATAAAAAGGTATGAAAACTATACTTCTATTGTATTATACAATCTCTTTTTTAAAATGATTTTATTACATTTTTGAGTATTACTATAATAAACTATAAATTCACAGGCAGGGACTTACCTATCAGCTCCAGCGCACGATAACATTTTATTAATGCGGATAACATGGAATGGATGCAATCTCATACGAATATGGAACTGATCTTTGCCACAATTCTTTACAAGATACTTGTTGCAGCAGATACGGCCTGCTTCCAGCGCCTCAGAGCTGAGTTGTTCATACTCGTCAGACACCAGATGGACACACAGTGGGAAGTCATCTACTGAGGCCCTCTTCTTTCCCAAGTCGAAGATACGAATCTTAGGATCTGGTACACCACGACAAAACCGCGATTTAGGATACGGCTTGTTTTTACAATACCGGTAGCTGGAAATAATAAGAACTTATAAGCAAAAAAGTTTTTTAACGAAATACATCACTTCAATGAGGATTTAGATGTTACCATCTCGCTGGACGGCGCCCCATTGTGACCTGAAATAAATGATACTTCTTGTTAAAAACAATGTAGCAGATACGATTAATTAAGAAATCATTAAAATAAACATATATTTATTAGGATTTTTTAAGATTAAAAACACAAAAATAATGAGCACCTACACAAAGTGACACCGACACCTAGCAAAAGAATGTTGACAGGCGGAACTTCATTGGTTTATATGTCATACAGATTATTAATTATTTTACTAGTGTTGGTTGATCAGTTGCTTCATGAGTCAACATTTTAATTAAATATTATTTAAAGATAATTTAATACTATGTAAGTTTATATATTTATTGAAAGAGAAGAAAAAAAGACGGAATGCAAGATCAGTGTAAATGGTAAAATATAAGAACAAGTGAATGAAGTGGTATATTTGGGAAGTATGTTCAGCAGAGTTGGAAGATACGAGATAGGTCTGGAAAGGCGTATTGGTGCCGGTGACAGGGTTAACTGCGTCTTAGTTGCAATGATGAGACGGCGAAAAGTCAGCACAGCTGCGCGTTTGGCCGTACACAATGCAGTTTTGGTACCGACGCTGTTATACGACAGCGAAGCGTAGGTATTACAGAAGAAAAATGAAAGAAAGATGAATTCCGTAGAGATGCGATCTCTTCGTAGGATATGCGGAGTCAGCTTAGGTGACCGAATCCACAATGAAGAAATACACAGAATGGCAGGTACTAGCGAGGATGTCACGATGAGAATGAAGAAGTAAGTTCTCAGCTAGTTTGTGCACGTCGAACGATTGAGTGATGAAAGAATGGTAAAAAAGATTTATGATGGAAAAGTGAGTGGTAAGAGAGGTAAGGGGAGACCTCGGTTGATCTTTGAAAACACAGTATGAATGATACTGGAAAGTCACGTAAAAAGCATGAGGGGGGCATGACCCTGAAGGGCATGCATGAAGAGGTTGATGACAGTGGACGAGGCGAAAGAGGTATGTGGGGACCGTAGCGTTTGGCGCTCCGTTCTCTCTGACTACCCCACTAGGGATAAAATGTGAAGCTAAGTTAAGTTAATATAAATAAAGAATGTCTTTGTGCACATAATATATAAAAAAAATATGTAAATACGTTTTTAAATTTTATTTAAAACTTCATAACGTCCGTATGATATGCACCACGAAAAAAATTGTTAAAAGTACTATGACAATTAAATAAGTATTATAACAATGAAAATTAATAAAATAGCCTAGTCTTAATTCTAAAAACATTTATTTTATATACATATGGTATTCTCGCTTCGTTTTTAAACAAACATTCATATGTTCGTTTCTAATACAAAAAAGTGGGAATATGGCAAAGATATTATTTTTAACACAACACTGCTTAATACCATGGTCAAGAATGTTCGTCGCTTTATTATGGTAATCGATTAGATTATATCCTTAGGTTCCCTCTGCCTACCCTGCTGTGTGCGGCATACAGCGTGAAGCTAATTTTAGTGACCTCTGTTAGTAAAATTATGTAAAAAATTGTAAATATCGAGCAGCTTTTTTACCGCACAACTTTTCTTCACTTTATCGCAATATGCTTCCATAGATGTATTACATAGCTCTGGATGAGTTTCCTATGTTTTTATAAGTGGAGTAGTAATCATCATTATTTTCGATATTTATACAGTTTTCGTCGTCTATCTTGAATAGAAAACATAAGCTCTTTTCAAGTCTTTTATCGACGAATAAATCGAGTATCGACGACGACTCCCATACGAAAATATTAAATATTACTGACAATATATACATTATTAATAATATTATTATCCACGTGTATGGCCAGGCATACGGCATCTTATTAATTATAAATATTATAACATTAAGTCTTAGTTCGTACATCACTGCTATGTTTTCCATCTGTGGATAGCCCATTGTTATGCTTAATGCTGATATCTGTCAATACTTGCGTAAAAATATTGACAATAAATGAAATTAAAATATTTTGTACAGTCGGAAAATTTATATTTTTTCGAAAACAGGATCCAGTATTAAATAATAATGGGTATTTTATCTAGTAGACAAAATGCGGGTGTAGAAGAAGCAGATGTTGTTTCTAATCTGGCTTATAAATATCCACCTAGATCGGGTAAGTGTGACCTTTAGTCTTGCAAATTCCAATACCATGCCTATTGTTTCTTTATATTATATAGGTTTTACATTTGTTTACAATAAGAAACAAGGATATGACTAAGTTTGAAATATCTTAGTTATACATGCAACATTAATACTACCCCAAAGTTTTATTAAATTTCTTGAATATATGTATAAGGGAAAATGAAAGTTATTGCCATAATTTTCTTCATGAAGACTAATCTAACTAATTGTTTATAGACACGTTCATTACTTTAAATAGACAGGCCTTTGTAGTTTTTTAAATATTAAAAAAATTAATACATCAACAATTTTTAGGCAACTATTTTGGAAGTCACTTTATAATGGGAGGAGAAAGATTTGATACACCTCAACCAGAAGCATATTTATTTGGTGAAAATGCTGATTTGAATTTTCTTGGCAGTAGACCTACGCCTGTAAGTTACAACTTATATTCATAAATAACTCAGTTTCATTCTGTATCCCATGCATAGCAGGGTAGGCAGAGGGAACCAAGTGTAAAGACACTCTGTTCCCCACTTTTTGCTGAATTGTGCCAGTACATATTCCAACTATCCAATACATTTAAATCCGAACCCATTAAAAATATGTAGAAGTGAAATAAAAAATGAACAATATTTAAATTTCATATATTTTTGTCATTAGATTTAAAGATATTTTCATGATTATATTGCACTCTCTCATATTTTTCTTAATACCACAGGTTTATTTTTTTACATTTGATGTTGACAACATCACCAATATGCTTATATATTATATAATTAGAAACTTTCCTAATAATATATAGTAGTATATTAGCACTAATTATGTCCAATTTACAATTTTTTATGCTATCTACTTATATACTATATATTTTTGCTTAGAAATGTGACATTTGTAATGCTAAATGTTAATTAAAATAAAATTTATCTAAATAAACATAAAATAAATAACATAATACCAAGAATGAGAAGAGAGTAACATGTTTTACTATTAACAAGCAATTTTTTTCAGTTTCCATACCCTCCACCACAATCAAATGAACCAACTAAGACTTTAAAAAGTTTAGTCAACATTCGTAAAGAATCATTAAGATTTGTCAGATGCCCAGAACCCGTGGGAAAAATTAATGACACAAATAAAATTGGTGATGGCATTGCAAAATCAGTAGAATGTAATGGAAAAGGATCTTATTATAACATTGAGTTTACTTTTGACTGTGATGTTAGATGTGCTATAACAATTTTTTATTTTTGCACTGAGGAGGTTACTCCTTCTGGAGTTGTGTGAGTATTTATTTATGTTTTATTCATGTTTATTCTTACCTCCAGAATTTCAGCAGAAAGTGGGGAACGGAGTGTCTTAACACTAAGGGTTCCCTCTGCCTACCCTGCTGTGTGCGGGATCCAGTGAGAAGCTAAAAAATATTAAATGATAAATGTAGTGGGATTCTAACCCACACATTTTGGAGACCCATCTAAATGGTCTACCTGATCAAGAATGTGTGGCCTAATTGGCTAGATGCCTGATCTTTCATTTATTATTATTATAAAATATTTTTTTTTACTCAATTATTATAAAGCAATACAAGTGAAACCATATGAAAGTATTTAATAAAATATTTTAAATTATTTAATAATTTAAAGTATTAAGCAAATGTTTTATCAATTTATAGCTTCAAGTATATAGCACTTTTACTGTCCCGTTGTTAGGCAAAAGCTTCCTAACAGTTATTCTACACTTGCTTACTCCATGCTTTTGTGTACCAGTCAGACATATCCATTTTAATCTTCTCATTTAAAGTTTAGAGTATAATCATGAGATATCTTTTCCAACAATTCTAGGCATACTATTTGCCGGATATGGTCATTGACAAATTCACAGACTTGCACACTCACATTGATATTCAGAATTAATTTTACTACATGTAACAAATATTGCAGCTATTATCCACGGGATACCTCAATGACATCTCAAACCTATCATTACAAGAAGGGAGCTAATCAGCAGTTTTGCCAGATTTCCCATGTGTTTGACCCGTCAAAGCACGCCGAAGAGGACTTGTTCTATAACGCTGACAAGGAAATAATTCCCATTGCAATATATTGTGTTGTTGATGAAGGACAAGATGGTGTGTATATCAGATTTGAGTTAATTTATATATATATACATATCTAATAATCTAATATATACATATATATTACTGTGTGAAGGTGAAAAAATGCTTATTAACTTGCATACCTTGAATTATGCTTTATATGTATGTAAATAGAGAGATTTGAATATAATTTTTGCATTAAATTCGAGCCTAGTATAAAGACTTTTATGTTAATTATTGTAGCTGATTTATAGATAGATAAATAAATTGAAATACATCTTATATGGTTAAGTATATAATTAACGTATAATTAATTTCCTATCTAATTTTCTATCTAATTTTAGAAATAAGACAATCACACACAACCATAGCAGTAATAGAAAAACACTCTGATGGCACATTTGTGCTAAAAGCTCTCAAACAGAAACTATTTGTGGATGGACTTTGCTACTTGTTGCAAGAAATATATGGTATTGAAAACAAGAATTTGGACACTAAGGTAAGCTCAGGATAAATAGGTAGTACCCAATCATTAGTAACTTTTTTGTTGTCATTATTGAATATAAAAAGTAAATTTGTTTATAAAGTTAAATTTATGCTGTTACTAAACATTTGTGAAATAGATGTACTTAAATTGTTGCATTGTTTTGTGATCTGATATCACAAAACTTTGATTTTAAAATAGATGCTTATAAGAAATAAATGTCATATAAAAATATACAAATTTATAAAGGGATTTATTTAAATTGTAATTATGTAATAAGATTTACTTATAGCTTATTAAATTAGTTGATTACATGTAGATTATTATATTCATTCAATAGTAACTATGTATTTACTATATACATTATGGTTTTTAACTCAGACACAACTTCAAAATAGATACAAATGTATTTTTATTTTGATTTGTAATATATTATATAGGATTGCGAATGTGAAGATCAACTTAAAAATTTGTATGATTAATATACAAAACATTTATTTTATTTTTGTATTAATTAATTATCTAAATGCTATTGCTTACAGTTTTTCGATCTTCACTTAAGGAAATTAAATATTTATTTAATTTATATTTTCATTTCTTTGCTCTGGTGTTGACCGAAAGCGTAGCGCGCAATGCCTCCTCAATTTGGTGGAAAGTGAGGAACGGAGTATCTTTACATTAGATTCCCTCTTCTTACTCTGCTGTGTGCAGGATACACAGTAAAGCTGATTTATTTTGTTATTAATTAATTTATTTATTTACTTCTCAACTCAATTTAACCATAATCTGATGACTACATTAACTTCTTCCAGCCAACCTCAGACGAAGAAACAGAAGATGGTGGTTCAGAATGTGTAATATGCATGTGCGATGTCCGCGACACCCTCATTCTGCCGTGCCGCCATCTTTGTTTGTGTAACTCCTGTGCCGACTCACTGCGTTATCAAGCGAACAATTGTCCTATATGTAGGGCGCCGTTCAGGGCTCTACTGCAAATTAGGGCTCTGCAAAGGATCACTAATCCTTCGTTGGCATCTGCTCCGAGTCCGCCCGATGTAAGTTGTAGTTTTTTCTTGGAATATAATGTTTTGAAGTTAAAACTTTAACACCATAAATGCTGCAGATCAAACTTAGTGTTAATTCACTCCTTTCTCCAAGCATCACTTGATTTTCAAGACATTTCGCATTAGTGGCGGAATTCAACGCTTGTCTTTCAACTATAGCGAGAAAATGGAAATAATTCATTTCCCCGAATGGGACTCGAATTCACAACCATCGCGTTTACATTCAGACACTGCTCTTCTGACAACTTTGGCATCTAGTGTATGTCACCGTAAGAGTATAAAAACCGTTAGTTCATAATTTTACTTGCGAAATTGTACTATCAAAAAATTGTGAAACAACATTGTCAAACGCAAAAATTCAACGCCAGCGCCAGGGCCAGCGCTTAAAGAGTTTACATTTTTTGGATAGTTTATAACTTTTCGCAAGTAAAATTTTAAACGAAGGGTTTTTATAATCTTACGGTAACATAAACATGCACTAGGTGCATACATATACAATGAATACATGAGGTTTTAATCATTTATTATTTATTTTTTAATTCCAGGGCAGCATGGAAAACATCCCAGCGGGATATGAACCTGTCTCCCTCATCGAGGCGTTGAACGGTCCCCCACCGCCGAGGTCCCGGCCGCCCGTAGCACCCGCCATCGCCAGCCCAGATACTGATACTGCTTCACAGGTCAAATGTTTCTCTATAGATTTTATTTGATTTTAGTTTTAATTTTTTATAATCAACTTTTGCTTATTGGATTAAGCTAATAGTTACGATGTAGTTAACTAAATTATTGTATTTGACATTGGCATAACTTAATATTATAACTGGTGAGCGACCATTTTTAAAATTACCTGGTGGGTATTCAGTGATAGCGCCCAATGTATCAGATACTTAAGAACCTGAAAATTCTTATAGAAAAATATAACGATAATAATATAAATAATGTGTGCAGGCAGCAGAGGCTCTCAACCGCTGTAACTTGGAGCGTAGTTCCTCCACCAGCCTGGGCAGCGCGGGGAGCCGCAAACGGGTACACAATCCGCACCCACCGCTCACGCCGGAGGTATCATTTATTTCAGATATTTGATCAACAATATTAATAAAGATTTTTTTAATGTGTATGATATAAAAATTTTGTGTTGACGTTATGACACATTCTCCACCATTTTAGGGATGGTTTGCGTAACAAAATCAGAAACTATTGTTTTTACATATAAGCTTGTAAACGTGTAGGAGCATACTGTACTACCCTTACTTAAGCAGTGTAAACTGAAACGCACTATCTGCAATGACAAGCTAGTGCACTAAAAGTAGTGTGGTATAATCGGCGGTTAATATAAAAAATACTAATTATAGTAATTTTTATTATAATTTAGTTCCGCATGTCAGTGTTGCTGGCGCGCGAGGAGGAAGGCGCCCGCGCTGAGGAAAAGGCGGGCAGCCCGCTGTTGAGTGCGCGACGCGTGAGACTTTCTAAGGTATTTTTTTATATCACCTATTTCAACAATTCATTTTTTTATCTTTAACTAAAACTATATAAAATCTTTTGAATTCTTTTTTTTTGTATTTCAATTAGGCCATTATACTAATAACTTAAAAATTATATATATTAGCTTATTACACCTATTCAATTTTAATTTAGTTATTTTAGTTAAAAGACTGAGAAGAATGGCCACTTTTTAATTAAATTGGTAAGTGAGCACCCTAATTTGTTTTCTTATATCCTTCACTTCTTATTTCTAATAATATTTGTAACACAGACCTCCCTAAACTCGGAAGTACGTTCGGAAGAGGAGGAAGAACCGGAAGGCGCGGTGCTGGCGGAACCCGAGCCTGACAGTGACGCAGAACGACGCTCCCCGCTACTTACGCAGCTCACTAATGGGGTATTATGATATTTTTTGTGTACTACCTATTATATAGTCTTTTAGAATATGAATTTTCATTTATGCTGTACGCCGCTCAAAGAAGGGTAGGCGAAGGAAACTTTGTGTTAAAACTTTCCGTCCAATTATCTAGACATTCGGCTTTTATTACTACAGCAGAAATTGAAAATAATTTATGCGAGACGGCGTGTTGGGTGGTTTAACTCTACGACGCGCTTCTTCTTCAGTTAAACGCTGTTTCATCGTGACACAACGGCCTTATATAAATATAATATATTTTTAAATATATTTGCTTTGCCCAATTGTTGAAAGTCCAAAATTTATCCTTAGTTTATAAATTAGTTAATGAAAATAGAAAACTAATTATATTCAGATAATAAAAACAATTCCGGCGAATGGCGTGGTGGCGGGAGCTGAGGCGCTGGCGCACATCGATGACACTGACACCGACGAGCCCGACCAACCACCCATGTGTGAGTACTTCTATTTATACTATTTCTTACCCGCGGCCTCGCTACCGTGGATAAATCTAAATAACTAAGACCCGTAGTTGTAAATCACTCTTAGCCCCGAAATCGATTTTGAGATGCCGTTTTTAATCATCATTAATATATTTCTGGTTTAAACTAAACAAATTCTTCAGTTTTCCTCCTTTTATTATACATTCTTTGGTACTTTCCCTTTCCTCGCCATTAACGTAAGGAAACACTTACGTGGTGATTTTCTGAATCACATTTTTTAAATATTTTAAGTCAGGATAATTTTTTAGCTGACTCATTTGTCAAACTGATTTAATATAAAAGAAAAATACGATTTTATTTACCAATAATAATGTCTTGTCCTATTGGTATAGTGCTAAATAACTCTTAGATGCTGTTATAGAGGTTGTGGGTTCGATTGAAGAAAAAAATATTTTAAAGTATTCTGGATGTTTGTTATTTGACCTAGGTGTTTGTTTTGGATTGTCTGATCACCGTTATATAGTGTCCGTCTAGTATGATATTTCATTTCCGATAATATGCTTAAAAAATTATAGACTAGAATAAAATATTAGTTATTATGACAAATTACATATATTTTTTATTTTAGTAATCTATATATATAAAAGGACATATTTTCACTGAGGTAAGGTACAGCCGTAACCGGTGTGCGTAGAAACGTGAAATTTAGACTTATGTTTATTTTTGTAATCTGGACATCTACTAAGGGGTTTTGAAAAATTTTTACCCTAAAGGGTTGAAATTGGGGTTGAAATTGTATGATTTTTTTTTAAATTGGCAGCAATTTCTATAAAATTTGAAATTCAGACTCATAAAAATATTTTGAACGCGTGTTTCCTGGGTAATTAGAATTCACCCCTTAAACTGAAAATAATTTCATAAACATATTAAAGAAATATTCGTATAGTTCAAGCGGGCGAAGCCGCCCATGTATTTTATAGAAGTATTTTTATATAAAACAAACATCTTTTTAACTTTAAGCATTATTTTGTGAAGTTGTTTTGTGGATATATTGTACTCTTATGTTACGATTTATACAATAATATCTCAAATTTTTATGTCTCAATTTAATATTGAGGTGTTTTTTAATAAAATAATAATTGTTAATGTTTTTTATTTGCAACATTATCTAATACAAGAGCTAGTTTATTTAAGCTTACTTTGAGGTTAGTTGGTAAATAAATAAATAGCTATAAGAATGAAATAGCTATAGCTATAAGATAAATAATTGAAATGCTTAAGTACTTTTACTTGTACAGTACAGTGCTAACAAAGATCAAGAAAAAAATATCATGACTTGGAATTATTGTTTACGACGAATACAAATTCCAATGAACGTCACAGATAAAAGGAAAGATTTAAAATATACTCAGTACACAATGAAAAAATTATATTATATGACTAAATTGAGAAAAAGATATGTAAAAAACAAACTAGTTTTGGTACAAGCAGCTGATGTGAATGTGGAGCCGCGCGCCGACGACTCGGACTACTTCACGCCGGAGGAACCCGCGACCACCCTGCTGGGGGCCGCCTGCGTCGCCACCGCTACTGCGGCCACCACTGCGCCCTCGGGCACTGCGCCGGGAGTAAGTACGAGTGCCGGGTCTTACGTGTCATGGATTAAATCGACTACAGTACGGTTGACGATCGTGACAAGTTAGGCTTTCTAAACTTTTGCGCATTGTTCACTCGAGAAAAAAATATTAAAATTAAGAGGAATCTTAAAATCAAATGTATGCGTCATCTTACAGCTATCTTCATGGCGGCAACTACTCGTCGACAGTATATTATTATGTCAAGATCTATCAGTTGTATTTTAATTATTTATTATAAGATTTCTTTTATATGGCGTAAAAATTTATAAACTTTATTGATATATTTTTTATTTAATATTAATAATATTAATTTAATTTATTTCTTAAATGTATGTTATTATTTGTAAATTTGGATTCATTGATTGTTTTATATAAACTTTATTAGAGGAAATGTTTTTATTTTTTTTTTAAATATAAAATTTGGAGTTTTTATGAATTAATTTTAGAATAATGATATACTTATATTTTAAAATATTATAGTCCTCAGCGTCAGAGCCGGCACTCCCTCCAGCGTTCATAGTTGTATCATCGCTGTTGCTGTACCATTAGATGTTGTTTCATTTATTTCTGTTTTTCTTTTATTTGGGTTGATTCGTTCGTTCATCTTTACGTTGTTTAATTTATAGCTTGTCATATCATTTGTGTTTAATATTTGTTGTAGATTTAGTATTTTTGCCTGTGACATTTGTGTGTGATGAGAATTTTAATCTTCGTGACTTTTACATATTTTAAATAAAACCCTTAAAATGTATTCATATTTAGTTTTATGTACAACATTTTGCAGTAGACCGTGGTCGAGCCGTGATAATAAATATATGCGATTAATTTTGTTTAAGAGTTTTATTTAACATATAAAATTTAAATATTTAAGATTTTTATAATACAATGTTTGTTTGCAGGAAGTAGAGCAAGGGGTGTTAGGCGAGTGCACTCCACAACGCTGGGCTTTGCCACATCATGTTACTTCCCTTCCTGGTAATGGAGTTTTGTAGTATTACGTAAATAGTTTATTTTACACAAAATAGAACAATAATATACTTTTTATCTGGTAAGACAAAACGCGGCGTTGAGTTTCGGAGCTCCGTAGTGTCTCGTAGAAGGGTGGAAATGGAGAATTTAATATTTTGACATTAGGTTTTGAGGCTGATCTTTGTTGTTGGGAAAAGAGCGTAAAGTTAGCTACATTAGATAGACTAGAACTATAGTAGATTTAAATAATTCAAGTAACTAAAATAGTAAAAAAAACGAGTGATGAAAGAATGTTAAAGAAATTTTTGTGATGGAAAAGTGAGTGTTAGGAGAGGTAGGAGGAGACCTCCGTTGACCTTCGAAAACAGTAAATCAGTAAATCACATAAACAGTATCAAAGATCACGATCACGAACACGAGGATCCCCGGGAAGGCATGTATGAAGAGGTTGATGACAGAGGACGTGGTGAAAGATGTATGCAGACACCGTAGCGTTTGGCGCTCCGTTCTTTCTGACTGCATTTGATAATAGCTAGCAATAACGCGTGCCCAGGCACCCCTCTGTCGCAGTCCAGCGTGCGCTCGTCGGGCGACTCATACAGCTCCACGTCGTCCACGCGCCAGCTGCTGGCCGCCGCGCCGCCACCCCTCGCTGCCGACACGCCCTGCTAACGGACATTCCGGCTTGCATAAATTAAATAAGGTCTTGCATTTCTACATTTTATTTACAATCTTATATTATATATTTAATATAGTACACTGCACTAGTAGTGTGGTGTTTTTAAAATTATGCTACTAACGCACGGTGAATCCATAAATGATTTGAGGTTATATTATAAGATTGGTTTGTAAAGTTTTTGCAGTTTGTATTATATCATGCTTATTTTTTTTTATTTATTTATGTACCACACAATAAAGAAAGTACAGAAAATATATAAAAACAGAAAGAATGTGTACAACGGATAACTTACCTATAATAAAGATCTCTACCAGAAACCGGTGAATGTAAGAGATGTTAAGAGAAACGGGAAATTCGGGTGCAGTATTTAAATATTAGTATTGGAATAAATTATATAGTGTTATGTATATAATAATTATGATAACCATGCTAATCTAGTGTGAGAATTTTCAATGTTTCATTGTTTGTGTGATAGATTCACCGTCGAGCCACTATCTGTGGTAATGAAATGTATTACATATTTTTAACTTAATAATAAATTCAATAAATAAATAAATGTCACAAAATCCAAATAAAAGTTAGTAATATACTACTAATAATTATAGCTACTATTTAATAACCTACTATTGGTGTAAAATTAAGTATCAATTATGGGTCGTAACCCACCATACTAATCGTAGACTAACATTTTTAAATATAAAAGCTTATGTATATTATCGCTATTATAAAGGAAAAATTAAAGTAATATGATTATATACTTATGTAAACATAAGAGGGCAAGTTACATTTGGATAACTTCGAATATCAGGAATTGTAGTAATCACCTTTAACCTAAATGTAGTATTTCGTGCTCTGGCAACATTCACCTACCCGATACACAGTACATACACAGTACATATCTACTTAATGAATGTTATGAAACAAACCAGTTTTATTCTGGTATCCCTCTGATAGGCAGAAGGGACCAAGTGTTGAGACACTGCGTTTCCAACTTTCCGCCGATATTTTCGAGGCATTGCGTATTGAGTGGCGAAAGGCAACGCCGGGCTTAACGCCGTCGAATTACAGTCCCTAATCCCGTGTGCCCCTGCCCCACTACGGCTATAAATGTTGTAATTTATTAGGGATAACCGAAACATATTGATTAATTATTGTGATGTAGTTAAGGTTAAGTACTCAAATATTAAAATGAAGAGATCGCTGTATACTGTTGCTGTTAGTTTTTGATTATTGTACATTAAAATCCAAAAAAATTATGTTGTATCTTTGGAATTGGAATATGTCAATATGATCTGATATACCTATATATATTTTTTGTTTACTCTTTTAAATTTTAAAACCGCTGTAATCATTTGATAAACTTTTGTGTAATATGTATAGAGTAATGTCTTCTCATTAATTAAGTGAGGTATAATGTGTAATAAAATAGAAAGAAATTAAATATATAATTGATAATCATTTATGAAGAAACATTATTATTATAATAAATATTAAATTAGAAATAGTAGGTTAATGATAAATGTTTAAATCACATGGTTTATATGTTACGCTTGGAAAACTATTTAGACATATTGTAAATAAGATTTATATTTATCATACAAAAATATTAATATTTTTTAAGTACTGCATAATGTATCAAAAATATAATGACTATTCTTACTCTTAATTATTTATTACAAAATTATAGTATTTATTAATAAAATATTTCACAATAAGTAAATACGTAAAATGCGAATAATTTGTTGATTTAATGTCTGTTACAGATGAACTGATGTCTATGGGAGTAGCTTGTAATATAATTGCATTAGTATTTAGTACTATACATGTATACTACATATAGATATGTAAATCTTTAATTGTTAATTATGTATGAGGTGGACTGATGAAAACATTCCTTGACTTTGTTTTTGAATCTCAAATGTATAATTTTGATCTTATAAATGTTAAGTATAATCGTAATATAGTTTATTATTTCCAAAAGTCAAATATATTATTCAAACAATACATTAGTGTTTCTTTTTAATATGTATCTTCTTTTTAACATGTATTTATTTATTATAAAATCATATCACCAAAGACACTTTTATATGTTGAGCACGGCGAAGACAGAACTGGCCTGATCAAAATCAAAGCAGGTGTTTTTTTTTTTATGGGAGAGGACAAGGCAAACGAGCGTTCGGGTCACCTGATGGTAAGTGACCACCGCCGCCCACGACCCCATGCAACACCAGAGGAGCCACAGGTGCGTTGCCAGCCTTTAAGGTGGAGATGAAGGGCACCGGGGCCCGGCATTACCTAATGCGAAACGCAATGGCAAGAGCCACTACTTCACGCTGGTTTTAAATGTCGGGGGTGGTATTAAATCCGGTCGAGTCTGCCCATGCGTGTTGCCATTACTGGCGACGTGACTCTTCCACACGTACTTTAGTCGCCTCTTACGACACCGACAGTACCAGGGTGATCCTATTCTAAGCCGGGACCACACGGCTGACTTCACCAGAGCAAAGAAATGAAAACAAATAAATAAATATTTTCTTTCCTCGAGTGGGAATCGAACCCGCAACCAGTCGATTGTGCAGCACAATTTGTACCACTGCGCCACGACCAGCCTCAAAAAGGTGTTCCACAAGGCAGTGTAATAAGCCCTGTCTTTTATCTAATTTACACCTTCGACTTACCAAATGAATACGAAATTATTGTGGGGAAATTTGCCAATCATACAGCCCTAATGACATCTCATGAAAATCCAACAAGAGCATCAGAAATTCTACAATAAAGGACTGAAGAAGTGAAGTTAAATGAAACCAAATCGGTGCATGTAACTTTCGCTCTTAAGACACGTTACATGTCCCAGTGTCGAACTTAACGGTGTAATAATCCCTTAGTCAGAAAGTGTGCGCTACTTGCGCATATATTTAAACAGACGTCTTACATGGAGAAAGTACATTTTTGCAAAAAGAAAAGCTCTCAGTGCACGAATCCGAAAGCTTTATTGGTTTTTGTCACGGAAATCGAAACTCTCGTTGTATAACCAACTTCTCCTGTACAAAGTTATCCTTAAACCTATGTGGTCTTAAGGAGCGGATGTTTAAAGAACTGCAAGCAACTCAAACTTGGACATAATCCAACGTTTTCAATAAAAAACGAATGCCCCTTGGTTTATCATTAACTCTCAACTTCATCGAGATGTAAGGATACCCACAGTGAGAGTAGAAAATACCAACGAACTTAAGACATACTCTTGTCGGATACAAAAACATCCCAACGTGCTAGCCTGGAAATTACTGAATCCAGCTAGCTCATTTAAAAGACTAAGAAGGAGAACCCCACAGGATCTTCTGCCAGTAGACAGTTAAGTAATGTGTTTATGCGAATGGGCGTACACCACAAATGTCTTTAAGCTCATAACTACCAGCTTACTATCCATATGCGACAGTCACAGATTTCTTTCATGTTTTTAACAATCAAAAAACTTGAAATGATTTATTTTCATTTTAGTAAGACAAACTGTATTGTTAAATTGAAAAAAAAATCTGATAATTTCAAAAATGTTTATGAACCTAGAGTAAAATATTTATTAGTCTACCTATAAATTTAAAAATCAAATATGAATATGAATGTTGTGTGCGAAACTGTCTTAAATTATTCTACTTAGTAGATACATAAAACTAATACAATTTTTATTTTATTCACTTTAGCTTTCTTACAATTTTGTGCAGTTTTGCTAAGAAAACACAAAATGATCTATGAAGCCAGATGAAACCAGAACTCTTATTTAATCAAACAATATTTTAAAATTTAGTAAATGTTATTTTTGGATAATTCAAGATTATTCCTTTATGGAAAAGGACAAGGCAAACGCAGTCAGTTCACCCGATGGCAAGTGATCATAAAAAAATATTTTATTATCTTTATTTATTCACTATTGCCTAATAAACATACAGACATGACATTCATCATATAGAATTAAAATATCAGAATATATTCAGTTTAGACTTGTGACTAGTTTTGTGGTAGTTTAAATAAAAATGTGGCAGTGTCGAATATAAAATGCTTTTATTAAAATTTTAGCACACATTCGATTTATCAGCTGCATAAATAAATAATTTATAAACCAGGCTTTCATAAAATATACTATGAATATTTAAGTGCTTTTAAGTACTGATGAAGTTAATTTATTACTACAATTTTTAAGGCTCACTTGTTAATTTTTTCACACAACAATTTTGTAACAAAATAGAGACAATATTTCTTAATTTTAAATTAATACTTTTGACAACCCTTTAAGTAAAATGTAATATAAACAAAAATATTATAGCAAATCAAATCATATATTAACAAATAAATCTTCTACACATTGGGAAAATAATTGTTTCTCTTATTCTTTAAATAAATATGACAAATATGTATTTTGACAATGAATATAAAAATAACATTTCTTAAGACTATTTAGAGCATTGTGTACATATTTTATTTTTAGATATCTATGTCATTTCATGTTTAAAACTTTGGTTAGGTGTAACATTATCAGAGTCATAATTTGAATATCCTGAATTGATACTGCTCCCAGGATTAGGATCAAGAACTTTTTTCATAGCTTGTCTCCTGGCAGCATAAGCAGACATTCGAACCAGCCTTGCCTGTCTCTGTTCAGGGCTTTCACTTGCTAGTCTCCGGGCTGAATATGCAGACATTCTAGCTAACCTCCGAGCTCGCTGTTCACTACTCTCCTGCGCCAATCGCTTGGCAGCATATTCGGACATACGTTTAAGACGAGAAGCGCGTTGATCGGGGGTTTCGTTAGCAAGTCTCCTAGCCGCATAAGCTGACATCTTTGCAAGTCTTGCTGCTCTTTCTTCTGGCGTTTCATTTTTAGAACTTGAACATCTCCTTATCCTTTGCGGTGGAGTTTCAATTGAAAGTGGGTCCGTATCTTGTACCATTGTCTCTGTTTCGGCATGATCATTTCTTGTAACATTATCATCCATTTCATTTTTGATATGTTCAAAATCAATAGACAAATTCATAGTATTCATCGTGGAAGGAATAGGACTCGCAGAATTTTTTGATTTAATAGTAGAAATCCATTTATTATTTGTATTAGCTATCACCATTTTTTTCCATGAACAGTCAGAAGCACTTATATCACCCATATTGATTATTTAACGATAATGGTATCCATAAAATCATTTTTCTATAAATAAAGCTGAATATTTAATATTTGAACAATAAATCACCTTATAAAGCAAAAAAAAACAATTCTAGAAAAATACCTCAATGTAAATAAAATACCATTCACGACAGATAGCATTTAGAAATAAAAAAAAAGCAAAAGCACAGATGTGTAATAGTCATTATGAAAAACATAATACCGTACCGTACGGTATCTTAAATTTTAAAATTATATTCTTTTACTAATAAGTACTACATGTAATAAGAACGATTAGTAATAATAAAGTAAAATTACTTTAAAATAATGTTAAATCAGTTAATAACACGCTACACTACTAATATCTTGGTAATTTAAAAATAATTTATAGTGCGTATCCGTTTTATTTTTGTGACAAAAAGCTATTTGTATTGTACAGCAACACAGCAGTCGGCTTGAGAGTTAAGCTGAGTTGTCAAAAAGTTGGCATTTCATCCATCTGTTTTATTTTGCTGAAATCTATTTCTATAACTTGTGGCTCGCGTATGTGAATAGATTTATTTATGCGGCGGTATTTGTTGTATTGATAATTTGTGAATTTCGCTTACCGAGTATAGCAGATTCTTATTCGAATTAAACTGTAATATAATAAATTTCCTTTAATAAAGTAAACGATTTCATATAAAACTCCATATAGCTGTAGTACAAAATATTCATAATAACAAAATTGAGAAAGTTTCGTGATGACATAATGATATAATTGTTATTTGTGAACACAAAGCTTTGTAATAGAAAAATGGACAAAAACATGAATTCCCCGACGACCGAAAGTCCCCTGCCAGAGCCTGAGGGGCTGGACAGTGAGACCGATTACTCGAGTATTCGTGGAAAGGTATCTTTTTTATATTATCTTATATTTATTTTTCACTACATAATTTCGCGTTAATTTCTGTCTAACAATGTTACTTGCTTATTTTAATTTATCTTATTTTAAAAACTTATGGTTTGCGGTATTTCACAACCTTTACTAAGGAGACTTTATTTTGCTCTGTTATTGCATCATGTAAATAATAATACAATATGTTACAAGGTGTTCTAATATTAATTTGTTGTTATTATAAATCATTATTTTAATAACTTAAGACTAATCTATCACATTATTTTTTATAAATGATATCAATAATTTTTATTCTAAAAATCTTACCCCATCTGTTTTAGATGATATTGGTGAGCCCCACAGCTGACGAATATGACTTGTTACACAAACAATTAGTGGAGAGGTTAGAGGCAGGCAATGGAGAAATTATTTATGATATAGGTCATGGAGAAGGTAACTTAATTTCCATAATTTATGTCTGAAAAAAATAAAGGGTTAAATTAAAAATAATCTATTATTGGTGGTCTTGATAAGATTCATATGTTGAAATTAAGTAAAAAGAATTATCTTTAGTTGATAAGAATAGTGACAATAATACATTTTAATGAATCATCATTGCAACATTGCTGCAAGATGGGCTGTAAAGGTGATTACTAAATTTTATAATTGAGGTACTAAAAGATAATTCATTTATATATTGTATGAATATAATTAATTCCTGTCTAATTGTTATAATTATTTCTGTATGAAAATTATGTTATTAATTTTATGTATTTATATTTGTATGTATGATGTGATGAAATACATTACATGTGTGGCAAAACTATAGGAAAATAATTCATGCTTCAATAATAATAAAAAATCAGCTTCGCACACTTACATTCAGTGGTCACGTAGTTTTAAGACACTTTGTTCCCCACTTTACATCAAATTCTGGAGGCATTGCATACTGAGTGATGAAACTCAATGCTGCATTTTGAAACCAGAGCAAAGAAATGCAATTATCAATTTAAACAAATATTTGCTTTCAATACTGCAATATAATAAATACTTTAAAAACGTAAAATTATTGTTTTCTAACTATAATCAGGTGTTTAGGGTATGATGGTTGTCTGTTTATTTCCCACTTGGGCAAATTAATTATTTTCATTTCTGTCCATCTCTAACCTTGGTAATAACGTTGACAATGAATTGTCTTTCCACTAGGGCCCCCACTGCCCACCCTGATATATGTGAAATAGATTGGGAAGTTTAAAAAACCTTAATTTACTTTGTGTCAGATGGGCGAGGGTTAACAGAAGATGAGTACAGTGCATCTGTAGCAACACTACAGTCACTGGTTAGTGGTGAGCGCATATCTTGTGTGGAGTTGAGGCGATGGGAGTGTGGCACTGGACTCACTGGACAGTACTTGCTGAGGACTGAGTTAGATCATAATGATTTTATGGAAATTAGGTATGTATATATAGAAATTTAGGTTTTAATTCCACCTTTTTGTTATATTTTGCAGTGATAAAATTATTTCTAGTATCAAAAACCAAACAAAAGCTGATAGGTTTGGCAAAAATTGCTTGGATAAAGGGGAACAGAGTATCTTAACATTATATTTCTTACCTACCTCTACATTGCTTCATGCATTTATTATTACACATCCATTACTAAGGTATCACTTCAAATTCTGCTACAAATTTATGTATATATAAAATTCTAACTGAATTCTGTAAGTTCACAGATGATCTATTTTTTTATTACTAGGGCCATTTATTAGCATAATGTAATCCAAAACAATGATTTCTAAAATTTTTGTTTGTTTGTCGGTCTCGGTTTGTCTGTCTGTTCGTTCACGCAAATTTTGGAACCTGCTTAATCGCACTATTATAATTTGGTAACTTGATTGAATTGGCTGAAATTTTCGTTTTTAATGTATGGATATTGTCTTGTATCGTAAATAAATAATTGTTTATTTCTACCGGTTATGTCACTTCCAAGCGGACGAAGCGGGTCACTAGTAATAAATATCGTTTCGTTTTCATTTATAACAGAGAAATGTATCATATAAGATATGTTATACATTTCTCCAATTCTCTAATACCTTTTACAGAGTGGCAGTAGTAGGCAATGTAGACGCGGGCAAGTCAACACTCCTGGGTGTTTTAACTCACGGTGAGCTGGATAATGGCAGAGGCTACGCGCGACAAAGGCTATTCAGGCACAAGCACGAGGCTGAAAGTGGACGAACAAGCTCGGTTGGCAATGATATACTGGGATTTGATAGTATTGGTAAGATGTGAACATTTTTTTTTGTTCCTTTTATTATTTGGAGTGTAATTTTTGTAATTTCGTGTATTAGTTTTGTGATAATATGATGATTTAGATAAAATATCAAGAGAAAGAAATCTGCAGAACAGAACGACGTTAAATATTCTGTAAACTTATTATGTATGCTTCTCTCGTAAACACTGCTATAGGTGCAAATACATATATGGGTGCAAATAGAACCTAGTTTTGAGCTCAAGACAAGCACACGTAAACGTACGAGATATTACATGGTGGAATTCAACAACGCCATTTCACTTACCAGATTTTAGGAGAAAAATTCTTCAACAAATGGAAATCATATCTATTTACGTCATCGTGGCCTCAACATTTTGAAATTAATATTATTGTTGTTTTAAATGATGAAATAAAAATTGACTAATTATATAATTATAATCCACAGGCAACGTAGTAAACAAACCTGAGCACGGAACACTGGACTGGGTGAAGATTTGTGAAAAATCATCAAAAGTGATCACTTTCATAGACCTGGCGGGCCACGAGCGCTACTTGAAGACTACCGTGTTCGGCATGACGGGGCACGCGCCGGACTTCGGCATGCTTATGGTATGATTGATATTTTAGTATTAGTATTCCTAGTAAATTTGTGGAGTGTGCTGTTTTAATTTTTCTTCATTCTGATATTTGACGTTGGTTTATAAATATATTACAAATTTAGTAGACAATATACCCAATGCATATACAAAAATTATCCGACTGACACGACACAAGCGTGCCGTTGAAAACGCGACGTTTGTGGTTTTTTTCTCTCATATAACAAAAGGCGGCGTTGAGATCCACTACTTGATCGTATACTAGGCGAAAGTGAGGTACAAAATGTCTTAATATTAGGTTTTCTTTGCCTACTCTGCTATATGCGGGCTACAGCATGAAGCTAAAAGAATAAATTTATTTTTTAATAAGCATATTTATTATTCTAGATCGGTGCCAACGCGGGTATAGTGGGTATGACGAAGGAGCATCTTGGACTAGCACTAGCATTGGCTGTACCTGTATTTGTGGTCGTCACCAAGATTGACATGTGCCCGCCTAATGTCTTACAAGTAATTACTTTTGTGGAGGATTTTTTAATTTGTAGGCTTATTATTTTCAAGTATGGTGCTAGGCACAACATAACACTTTCAACTAATCTACGGCATTCATATGATTAACTACATCATTCAAATATTAAAATCTTTACTAGCATTTCGTAAAAATTCGTATTTATAAAAGTAGATTATAAACATTAAAATATTATCTATATTTATATGTATAAATGATTTTTAGGATAACTTGAAACTGCTCATTAGAATACTGAAGTCGTCAGGTTGCCGCAAGGTACCCGTCATGGTGAAGAGCAAGGATGACGTCATTGTTAGCGCTACCAACTTTGTGTCGCAGAGGTTAGCTTAATATTGAAATATCTCTTTATTTTCTTTTGTATTATATTATTTTGCTTATTATAACATAAATCAATTAATAGTAGATGGCATTTTTGATAATGTATTTTAATGAAAGACAAAATTAACTTAAAAGCTGTAGGCTGCACTCAAGAATTAGTTTTGAATATAAAAATTAAAGAAATGAATCAGTTTACTCTAATGTGTATGTTTTTTAATATACAGGCTATGTCCAATCTTCCAAGTGTCAAACGTGACTGGCGAGAACCTCGAGATGTTGACGATGTTCCTCAATCTTCTGAAGACGAGGATGCCATCGCAGGACGACAAGCCCGCAGAGTTTCAGATCGATGATACGTACTCTGTTCCTGTAGGTTCTATTATATTTGGTTATTATAAGTTCTGTTTAGATGTTTGACAAATTGTGTCAAGTTCAATTGCAGTTTTGTTAAAATTGCACAACACATCAAGGATATCATTTTAAACAATAATTATTTACTTAAATATTAAGAATCCAATATAATATAGAAGGTGGAAGCGTCTGCGCTACTTTTACGGGAGCAGCATATAGGGTAAAATATTTCCAACCCATACTTATAAATAATAATTGAGATACGTCAACGTAGGATTTTTTTTATTTCACGATCATTCATGTATGTATTACGTGTGATGCAGTTACCAATAACGTTAATATTTAATGCAAAAATACTAGTAAACGTTAACTTTGAACTTTGCCGCCAATATTTCGTGAATGAGGCGTGTGCTGCGGTGTCCCTCTGGTAGGTTTGTGTCTGCGTGCGTCGTTCTTGAAAAACAACGTTTTATTTTACAACGATAATTTCATTAATTAGTTGGTTTGAAAAAATATTTTTTTTATTTTTAGTCATATTTCTTTTGTTTCAACTGTATCAGGCTTTTATAAAGTAGTTGAAATGGTGTTTATGTATTTAAAGTGGTGATGACAAAACACTCTGTACACCAGTTTGGTCGACAACACAACATCAGACTTTGTCTAACCCTTACTTGTAAGTTGTAGTGTGTTGTAACCCTTCAAGTAATATCACACACATTTGGAAAACTTTACTACTTCTGTACCCCATATGTAAGCAATTTGGGTTTGTGTAAGTTTAATCCCATTTTTAGTGTGAAGAAAGTTATTTACACACAGTTAGTTACACACTGCTGTGGCGATTAGATCTAATTTTATGTTACTTATGGATTGGTAGATGTCGGCCCATCTATTTATTAAACATTGCTTCTCGTCCTCAACTCGCCGGAGAGGTCGCGGTTGACCACCCTCTATCCGAATTTGAAAGATACCTCCCTCTGGACGATACTTAAAGCATGTAACATAATATATGCAGGGTGTGGGCACGGTTGTGTCGGGCACGACGCTGGCGGGCGTGATCCGGCTGAACGACACGCTTTTGTTGGGCCCCGACCCGCTGGGCCGCTTCACGCCCATCACCGTCAAAAGCATACACCGCAAGCGCATGAGCGTCGCAGAGGTGCGCGGCGGACAGACTGCCAGCTTCGCGCTCAAGAAGGTATACCCATGTACATATTATAACATCATTATTTAAATGGCAAGATCTATGAAAAAATATTGAATTTGAATGTCATGCTTTTATTTTAGATTTTAGCAGCCTTGTAAACAAATGACTGACCAGTAACAATCTTCATAGATAGTCTTGTTCCTACAAAGTTTGCGTTGATCAGATGACACTGATGTAGTGGTAAGACCGTATAACGCCATTTCATGACATGACATTTTATTATTTTTTCTATAGTTTCATGCTGTATTCTGTATATGTAGGGTAGGCAGAAGGAACCTGGAACCCTAGTTTTAAAATAATTAAGATAAGATTAGTTAAAAATTATTAATCCATTAAGACACTTCCCTTCAATTCTGGAGGCAACGCCACGCTTCGCCTCGTTACCAAAGCGAAGAAATAAAAATAACAAATATAGGATTCTCTTAAGGCTTTAAGGCCGTCGTGGCGCGGGGGCAAAACTTTGTGACTGTAAACGTGACGATTGTGGGTTCAATTCCTACTCGGAATTAAATATTTAGTTTTGCGGAACGTGACAAGAGTCATGCATATTCGTACGTGCAGCCGGCACTCATCGATTCATAAGAAGTTGTTACGTAAAAAAAAATACAAAGAATAATTTTTAATATAGTATAAAAAATTATTCTTGATCTTTAATTAATTGTGAATGATTTAATTTTTTAAATTTATGATTTAGATTATATGATTATAGGAAAGCAAAATATAGCAATAACAATATAATATAGAAAATATACGATATATTTTTTGTTTTTAACAATGATAGTCACTACAAAGATCCTTCATCAATTAAATGACTAACATTGTTAAAAACAAAAAATAATCCTTTTTTTTTTAGATAAAAATATTTAAATAAAAAAATTGTGTTCAGCCTTCTCTTATTAATTAGGAGAATATGAATGGACAAGCGTCAAGAATAGAACCTGCAGTCGTTTACGTTTTATTCCTCTATCATCGTCGCTAGACTGTAGTCTTGATACACGAGGTCGACGAAATACTTAGTTACAAATCACAAATTCCTTATGGATGGATAATTAGACTATATTTTCAATTATTTTTTTTTTTCTTTAATATATTTAAATCATATTTGACATTTATTTTTGTACAATGCATTAAGTAATGGCTTGCGCTAACTTTTTTCTTCTGATATGAATCTGATTTTCCATACAAACTTAATTTAATATTTCTCATTTTTCGGCATATAATTATATATATATATACGGCATATTTATTTTAACTATCCATAAAATGCGTCACCGTCGTAGCGCAGTCGTGACATTGTCACACTACTTGTGGCTGTATAACGCGATGGTTGTGGGTGTATTTAAATTGTTATAATTTCTCTGCTCTGGTAGACAAAGCGCGGCGTTGAGTTCTGCCGCTTGGGGAACGGATGATTGTGGATTGTTTGTTTCTTGTATTAATATTTGAAAACTTGTATATTTATTCAGATCAAGCGGTCCCAGATCCGCAAGGGCATGGTGATGGTGTCACCAGCGCTGGAGCCGCAGGCGTGCTGGCAGTTCGAGGGAGAGATTCTGGTACTACACCACCCTACAACCATCTCCTCCAGATACCAGGCTATGGGTGAGTTATCTTGTTTATTTTATAACATTATTATAATAAAATAATGTTAATTTGTAAAGTTTATTATTCTGTTAAGATAAGATCTATTGATCTTTATGTAGGATCGGTATCTTATTATGTAATAAACAATAAAATTGTAAAACATGAACTTTCGTGATACATTATTAGTTTGCTAGTATAAAGAATTTTTATAACTGAAAAAAACCATACCAACAAGGAAAGCCAAGGATTTGTCGTGCATGAATCATGTATATGATAAAAAAGCATGTAATTATTGCCAATGGATTCTCATGCAGAATATCTGTCAGTTTCCATCCATCGATCCATCAGCCTTTTGAAGTCCACTGCTGGACATAGGCCTCCCTTAATGCTTGCCACTCCGTCCGGTCCTGCGCTTTTTGAATCGGGCGGTTTCCCGCTGTCTTCTTTAGGTCGTCGGTCCACTTCACGGCCTGTCAGTTTATGTAGCAATAAATCATGACATTGACATTGTAACTTTTTTTGCCAAATTCTATCAGCAACTGGGACGGTAATTATCTTCCAAGCTTTGTGTTAAATCGATGATTTAAAAGTGTGATTGCCAAAAGTGATTACTGCCGAATCTTGTCACTGGAATTGACATCTGATCCATTGGTATCGTACCAATTTATTCAGAAATGCTCAGAAATGTTGAGAAATGCAGTGTCGATCTGCCCACCCTCTTGCGTGTTACGAATATGTGTGGTGTGTCGTTAGTGCACTGCGGCAGCATCCGGCAGACGGCGACCATCCTGTCGATGTCGCGCGAGTGCCTGCGCACCGGCGACAAGGCGCGAGTGCGCTTCCGGTTCATCAAGCACCCCGAGTACCTCAAGAGAGGCCAACGGATGGTGAGTTGTAAACCTTAATGGGTGTTCTTACTTCTTTTTATACGAGTTTTCAATCATTGTGATTTTTTTAGTACTAAAAATTGGACATACTAGATAGAATAACATAATTATAATAATAAAAAAAACTTAATCTACGGTATATTCCTAGAAATACAAACCTACCTCGTAAGGTACCTGTACCTCGAAAGATTACATTCTTCAATTTTAGTCCAAATTTCAAACTCTGCGTGTTTTTGCCTTCTACAGAGCGGGAAAATGAAAATAATTTATTCTCCAAGTGGATCGAGCGCACTACTGTCGTAACCAGCTCACTGTGTCACAATATATTTTATTCATATTTTGAAACTAAAATGATTAATACTCCTTGTTCATATAGGTGTTCCGCGAGGGTCGTACAAAAGCAGTAGGTAACGTACTGAGGCCGGAGCCGGCGGCCGGTGGGGCCAAAGCTGCCACCGCCCGACCTCGACTCACGGCCAGACCTGCGGGGAATCAGGAGGCTAGAGGATCACATGCGGTTTGTTATTATCTATTTATGTGGTCGACGTAGAATAATTTTATTCAAAATAAAAGTTACTAGCTTTAGCTTTTTGTTAATGTCATTTAATTAACGTCGAGTTCACTGAAGTTAATGCCGCGGCCCTGAGAAGAAAATCAATAGGACTTATTTTTAGTATTATTTTTACAGTATCACATTTATTGGTGACTGTGATACAAAAAAAAAAAGACAAAAAAGTCATGTAGTTCCAAAGATTTGTTTGCACAAACCATTGTTAAAATCATTATATCAGATTCATACTTCATAACAATTTTTTTTTTTTACTTGAAGTCACACTTTTTCTACTATTGTAAAAGACCAAAAAAATGGTAATAGCAAAAAAACTGTTACATGAAAAATCTTTTACGAGTAATTCCTCTCATTCTATGATAAGAAAAGATAAATTGTATTTTAATGAACAAAGATTATCTTATAGTCAGTCGTAGCACGGCAAACTGTGAGTGTGAAATTAAATATTTTAAGTGAATTTCAGCTGAATTTTGGAGTAACTTAACCCAGTCTCAATATCTATAAAACCAGTCGGTGCAGTGTAAATGGGAAAGTTTTTCTATGCCTTCATAAAGCTCTTTATTTCCATTTACTTAGTATTAGTACTCTTTGTCTACATAACTCAACACTAAATATGTTTTTTTTATAAATAGAGTTTTATTTTTGTTTAGACACAGGAAAGTGACGTGACAGCGGTAGATTCTCCTTTCGAAGTACAAGCTGACAAGCGGGCCCCGGCACGGCGTCGCAAGCGACACGACAAGCCCCCGCCCGCGCCCGCACCTCCTACACTTGCAGCCAACTAAATACAAACATGTATACAATATATACATAAGACAAACTAAAATAAATTCGCACACAATCAACAGGGCAGAACACATAATCACATATAAATACATTATTGAATGCATCTCACCTTCCGCATCCTTGCTGCTAACTAAATTTTAACACATAAATAAATATATATCTTAGCAACTAAAAATATATAATGACACAAACAATCAAAAAGCGCGTCTATCTCCACCTTAAAGGTCGACAACGCACCTGTAGCTGCTCTAGTGTTGCACAGGGTCGTGGGTGACGGTGATCATTTATTATCAGGTGACCTGAACGCTCGTTTGCCTTGTCCTTTTCCATACAAAAAAAAGGAACCGAGAACATCCCATTCCCCACTGTACACCCAAATCTGGAAACATTACGTGTTGAGTGGTGGATCTTAACATAGCGCTTTGCCTCTATACCAAAGCGAAGAACTGAAAATATAAATTTAAATATTTCATTTCCTCAAGTGGGGATCAAACTCACAACCAATCGATTTAATCGGTTTAGTCGCACCTTGGGCCCCTGCGCCAAACCCGGCCTGCTGGCAGAAAAAGGAATAAACCTGTATAAACCCAAAAATCAAGAACTTCAAATGATGTTCTGCTGGCACACTCATTAATACAGATTCAAAATAAAATAAAGCGCAATATTTACATAAAACTATCTCATAATTAAAAGTTAATTACTTTTTAGGTCTATATTATTAAAGGTTTTCGAAAGATTAACGAAAAATTGTTTTTAGATGTAAAAAAAGTCTTATTTCAAAATATATGGGTGTTCAAAATATACCAAATTTAAGAAACATGTAAAGGATTACTAAAATTCATCTAAAAAAGATCACAGTAAGTTACTGTGTAATTTTAATTCTTGAAATGAAACAAAATCTAACATATTTTATTTTTTATAAGAACCTTCACCATTTATTAAAAAAAAGCTATTATTACCAGCTTATTCTACAACGATATATCAAATTAGTTTAATACTTCACGTTTATGGAATAATATTAAAGTTGGGTACAATAAGCAATAGTTTCTTAACTCTTTCTGAGGGAAATTTTAAGTAATATAGAAAAATTTCGTTATTATTAAATTGTATAATCTGCTTCTTAGATCAATGTATGTAAACGTATTAATCTTTCGATCTTTCGTTCATTTTGTCAATAATATTATTTGTTTCAAATATATGAAGTACAAATATTTTATAATCTACTCTTATACATCTAAAAATTAATCCGTTTCTATTTTCACATTAATTATTCCAAATTTTGACTCACAAATTTGTATCTTATATATAATGATGTAGGGAAAACTCATAGCTGCTAGTATATGTGATTTTTTATTCGTTAGTAGAATAATTAAGTAAGATTATATGTATTCACTTTAAAGTTTAAATAGTAGACTCCATCCCTTTCTGTAGCTAAGCATATCAAGAAGGTTGTTTTGATATTTATTTATTTATTTATACAGGCAATCGCCCTATTACAATTCAACTACAAAAT
This sequence comes from Heliconius aoede, assembly GCA_037355905.1. NCBI lineage: Eukaryota > Metazoa > Arthropoda > Insecta > Lepidoptera > Nymphalidae > Heliconius > Heliconius aoede. The sequence goes on along the minus strand of JBAIZZ010000358.1, from coordinate 46,270 downwards.
AGATATAAAGAGTTATTATATAACATAATAGAAATATAAAATTATATTATTATAAACATTACAATAAATTTGTCTTTTTACATGTCACATTTAAAGCAAATAAAATGTAGAAGACAGACTATGAATAATCAACTAGTGTAATTTTTTTACTTTCACATGTAAATTGAGTGAGCGGTAGGAATGTCAAATTATTTCAGTTCGTTGGCTAATCTACTCATTCTCCATAATGGAGCATGGAACCAATGGTTGGTTCTAGCTACCGGTACATAAAATAAAAACCAGAGTTATTTTTTTCACCTACTAGTGTGGCTAGCATCTGCTCCTTGCTTTATATTATAGCACAGTATTCACTTTCAGTACCATTGTATGTGATTTTTATAGATAAATAAGAGGATATTTTTATTGATTTTGAGAAATAAAACTAGCTGGAAGTGTAAAATGTGTTTTTTATTTCAAGAATTCATAACTTATTTATAAATATTAAACAAATTGTATCCAAAATCAAATTGACTATTACTAAATTTATAGTACTCATGTTTAAATTTTGTCATCATAACATGTCTAATGAGCCACTTATCAACTGTCTTATTATATATGGAAAACAAATAGTCTACAATGCTTATGTAGATTGAAGAACTATAGAAATATTCCCTACATTGTAACAAAGTGACTGCGATGTTGCATATTATTCTACTGTACATAATTTATTTTTTAAGCTGTCTCTTAGCATCATTTACACCTTGCTTTAAATTTTTACTAAATTGTCTTAAAAATGATATAAAACTATTTACTTTAGCAGGATCTATATCAGATAGCTTTTCCTTCCCTCTATAAAATACTGAAACAGCCAATTGTGCAGCTCTTCTCACTGGGTATGATTCTGCTATTTTTTGAACCAAGTGTTCATTGTTTGCCAAATACCTCAGCAATGTACGGAGTGGCATTTTGAATTCACTTAAAAGAGGTTTCAAAGGAACACATATTACGGTACTTCTGTAACAATTCCCTTTTCAATCGCAACTGGGTTCTGAGGATCTCAAACTGCTTAAGCTGATCCTGTTTGTTATATTCAATACCTGGGAGACGCCTTATCTGAAACATCGTTTTTTTATATGTACTAAGGTAAATAGTACAAACGTTTTATGTCGTATCAAATTTTAAAAAAAAATCATCCTTGACCATGCAATAAATATTTTTTCGAATATACTCAAATACCTGAGAACGTGCAATGTCAAATTTCTTTTGTAATTCCAAAACTTTCAGGCTGCAATCTTGTGATTCCCGTGCCTTGGCTGAATTGTCGTTCAATTCCCGCTCGAAACTATATAATAAAAAATGATTATTTAACATTTGTCAAATACATGTGATAACTTATCTAAAAATAATACACAAATATGTACCTTCGTATAATTTCGTAAACAATCGGTAGAAAATCTACATCTACTTCTTGAATAGTTAGCGGACTAAAATTGTTTGGATCTGCATGCTCGGTGTTATTATCCATATTATGCTTGCTTAATTTATAAATGTATTTAAATGACTTGCCTAAAATGTATTATTTCATCAAAGGTTGTCCAAAGCTGATTAATTACGAGAGTATCAAAATTGAAATGCCAATTGCCAATATTTTGTAAAAGCCAGGTACTGTCAAGTGTCAAAATCTAAGAAAACAGAAGTAAACTTAAAGTATAAACCAGAGATTAAAATAAGTAAAGATTTTAGGGAATCATTTAATTATTTTATCATTATTTTTAATTTCGTTTTATTTTATCATTTTTAATTAAAAAATTTGAGTTTTATATTACCTTACTCAATAAATTCGTTTTGAAGTTCACATATTCATTTACTAAAAAAACTATAAATATACAACAGGCTCTCTGGTACCCAGCATCTAATGCATTGAATTAAAATAAACGTATTTGTCATTGAAAACTATGTTCTTTTTTACAACTTGTCAAATTATCGAGCGATATTTGATGTGTCAGAAAGCGCAAACATTAAACAACCTAATTTTATTTCACATTGTTATTTTTATTTATTTTGTAAGTGTAAATGAAGTGATAAGACAAAAAAATAAGTCTTAAAACGACAAACAATGGATGAAGTTTCAAAGCTAGAACATCTTTCTCTTGTTTCTAAAATATGTACCGAATTAGATAATCATTTAGGACTAAACGACAAAGATTTAGGTAAGTTACCAATTTATTGAAATGCATCATACTATGTTTTCTAATTTCATTGTTGATAACACAATAGTCTTGATTATTTACAGCGGAATTCATAATTGATTTGGCAGACAAAAATCCTCATTTTGATGGTTTTAAGAAATCACTCATTGAAAATGGGGCCGAATTTCCGGACTCATTTATGGTCAATTTACTTCGAATCATACAACATATGAAACCAGTATCAGATGAAAGTGAAAAAATTGAAGAGAAAAACAAACCAGCGAATCCATTAGCGACGAAATTTCCCGGTTTGGCCATTCCCAATGATAAACCGCATACCTTTTCTTCAGACGAGGAAAGTGAAAATGATGACAAAAGTACCAAGAGAATTATGTCAAAAGATATATTTAAAGATGAATCGAAAGCAAAGATATCATCCAAAAATGAAGTTGATGAAGCTATGGCAGCCTTAGAGGCTTTAGCACCATCAAATAGTGGTGTTGCAAACATTGATATTGAAAAAGTTGTTAAAAATCATAACCACAGTAGAGATTGCAATGATAGCAAAATAGGTGACTCAAGAGAAAGAAAACATAGAAGTAAAAGCCGAGAAAGAAGCAGCCGAAGTAGGGATATAAAATATAATAAGGATAGAAGTTACAGTAGAGGCAGAGATAGACACAGACGGAGCAATGAAAGAGATAGGAGTAGAAGTAGGTACAAGAGGAGTAGAAGTAGGGATAGAAGAAGTAGGGACAGGGATAGAAGAAGAAGATCTAGGAGTCATCAACGTTACAGATCTAGATCAAGAGACAAATATAGAAGGTCTAGATCTAGAAACAGGAAATCTAGATCTCGATCACATGGAAGGGAAGAAAGAAGCAGGTATAGGGGTAATGATTATGAAAAGAAACCTAGGAAAAAAAGCCCAGATATAGAGATCAGTGATGATCCTGAACCAGGAAAAGTAAGTATTATTTATTCTCTAATATAAATTAGTACTTGACATAGATTTATTTTTATTATGTTAATTTTTTTTTTTTTTTTTTTTTTTTTTTTTTTTTTTTTTTTTTTTTTTTGTTTTTGCTATCCGCGATCAGTCGCCAGACTATAAGCGGATTTGGTGGAATTAAGATATAGTTTTAAAGGTATGAAGGCCAACGCCTTCAGACTATTATATGACTTGGCCTCTCTTAAGTCTGGCCACACCATTACCTCTCAGCAAGTTAAATGCTAGAGGGTTTGGGTGATCGCGTAGCCGCTCTAGGTAATCTTTTCTGTAGCGCTCTATTTCAGCTGCTACAGTAGGTATGTGGAGATATTCATGGATCTCCTCGTTTCGAGCGAACCAAGGGGCATTGGTTATTGTGCGTAGGATCTTATTTTGCACTCGTTGTATGGATGTTATCTGGCTTTTGCTGGCCACTCCCCATAGCTGAACTCCGTACGTCCAGATTGGTTTCAAGATGGCTTTATAGATCAAAAGTTTGTTATCTAGGGAAAGTACGGAGTTCCTCCCCATCATCCAGATTAAACGCCTGAATTTGTTGTTCAATTGGTCTCTTTTACGCTTGATGTGATATTTCCACGTCAGCCGTCTATCTAGGTGGAAACCAAGATATTTTACGCAGTCTGAGTGGGGTAGTGCATTGTTCCCGAGGCTAACCTGGGGGCAATTCTCTTTCCTGAGAGTGAAGGTAATATGATTAGATTTCTGGGCACTGGCCCGAATGCGCCATTTCTGCAGCCAGTCGGAGGTAAGGTTAAGTTGGCATTGCAACTTGCTGCTAGCAGTCGCGGGGTCTTTGTCAACTGACAGAAAAGCGATGTCATCAGCATACGTGGCAACCGTCACGGAGTCCAAGGTAGGTAGGTCCGATGTATATATGCTGTAGAGCACGGGGCCAAGTACCGAGCCCTGGGGCACGCCGGCTACAATGGGATACAATTCCGATCTTGCCTCACCTATTTTAACCTGGAAGGCTCTATTGGATAGATAGGACTCTAGTATTAGATATATGGAATGGGGTAACATATCTTTTATCTTACATAGTAGTCCTGTGTGCCATACACGATCAAACGCTTGTTGGACGTCTAGGAAGGCAGCGGAACAGTACTTCTTGGTCTCAAGACTCTGTCTGACCGTTTGATATACACGATGTACTTGTTCAATTGTTGAGTGAGCCTTGCGAAAACCAAACTGGTGAGTCGGAACGACATTGTTTACACTCATAGACTGGTTAAGTCTGCGAATAAATATCCTTTCCCATAGTTTGGAGATAACTGGCGTTAAGCTTATCGGTCTATACGAGGAACATTCTTGATTAGGTTTGCCGTCTTTGTAAATCATGATGATTTGCGATATCTTCCAAAGATCGGGGAGATAAGATAGTCTGAATATGGCATTAAATAGGAAAGTTAGAAATGTGATGCCTTTTTTAGGAAGTTCCTTGAGTATACGCGGACTAATTAGGTCGAAGCCAGGTGCCTTTTTGGAGTCCAACTGTTTTATCTCATTCGCTATCTCTTTAGGTGTAGTAGGCGTTATGGGCAAGCATAGCTGAAATGGTTGGTTCAGAATTTTAGTAGTTTCAGTGTCCTCCCCATGAGCGTCATTAGGTTTAAAGACTTCCGCGAGGTGTTCAGCAAACGCTTTTGCTTTTTCAGCATCAGTTCGCGCCCAAGAAGACTGGTATCTTAGAGGAGAGCACGAGTCTTGGGGTCTAACCAGATGTTTGGTTGCCTTCCAGAGTGAATGGTCGCCAAGACCTGAAGGGGCCATCCTACTGAGAGATTTTTGAACCATCTCGTTAGATTGTTCTTTAAGCAGGACTTTAAGATGCTTTATGGCTTTATTGAGTAAAGTCTTATCGCCTTGGTATCTCGACTGCTGCCAAGTCCGTCTCAGGCGCCGCTTCTCAGCAATTTTCTTTTTTATTTCCGCCGGTACGCAAGCCGTGATTTTAGGTTTACATGGCATACTTGGAGTGTTTATCCATGCTGCTACTTGTATGATATTTGTGATATGCAGACAGGCGCTGTCTATATCATCTCTTGACTTCAGCGGAACCTTAAGACTGATGTTTTCATTAAGGTATGAGCGAAAGCACTTCCAGTCCGTTTTGTGATTGAATAGTGATTCCGGATTCTCGCGTAACACTGGTACCGTACTCAGGGTTAAGATTACAGGAGTGTGGTCAGAGGATCCATCCAGACTCGACTCAATGGATGTGTACAAATCACCAATACCCTTGGTCACGAAAAAGTCCAGCAGATCAGGCAACTTTTTGGGATCTGAGGGCCAGTAGGTCGGCGATCCCGTGGAGAGCGTGTGGTAGTGATTCCTATCAATGCAGGATTTTAGTTGAATCCCCCTGGTGGAAGTTAGTCTCGAACCCCAGTAAGAGTGCTTTGCGTTCCAGTCCCCACCTGAGATGAATCGATGGCCCAGGGTCTCAAAGTACTCAGTAAATTCGGCGTCCTTAATTATGTATTTCGGTGGGCAGTAAGTTGCAGATAGGGTGATGTAACCCATACGGTCTTGCAAGCAGACACTGGTTGCCTGTAGGTGATTTTTGGAGTATGGTTGCAGAAGGCAGTGTTTAATACAGTGCCTAATAACTATTGCAGTCCCAGCGTGAGCTCCCCCATCAGGATGAGGTGTGTGATATATATCGTATTCTTTGATTCGGTATGAGTTTCTGCTAGTAGAGTGCGATTCTGAAATCAGCACTGCATCTAGCTTGTTGGATTTTATTATTGCTTCGAGTTCGTGGATATTGGATGATAGACCGTTTATGTTCCACGCTGCTACCCGTATTGAAGCCATTATGGTGTAAGTTTCGGGATTATGGCGGTAATTAGGTTAAGCAGTGTGCTTATTTGTTGGAGTAATAGATCTATTTTTTCAGACTGTTTGACTATTAATTGTTCTATCAAAGAAGTCGGTTGAGTGCTTCTAGGGTTTGTTAGATTCTTGACGGCATCAGAGTAAGTGTTATTATTTGGATTGATATTAGTCTGCGGCATTATAGTACCGCTGGATTTGGGTGCTTTCTGAGTTGCGGTATTGAGGTGAGCTATGCGGTCTGTAGTTACTCTGTGGTGTCGCTTGGTTTTTCTGGCAAGGATTTCCTTGTAGACTTGACATCCTTTATAATTAGCAGGGTGATCATTAGAACATAATGCACATTTAGCGGGTGTGTTTCTGTCTTTTTTATTGCAGTCTGATGTTTTATGACCTTCTCCGCATTTGACACATCGGAAGGGTCTCATGCAATTGTTTTTACTGTGTCCGTATTGCTGACACCGTTGGCATTGTACTATGGTCTTAGATCTCCTGGCATCTTCGATAGTGATGGATTGATTGGCAATGTACTGTATGTGTTTAATCAGTTTATTATTGGTACTCGGCTCAATATTCACAAAGAATGTGTTTGTTGGAGTTTTATCTTTACCAAATCGGGCATTGATGATCTCGCCCCTGACTTTGTTTCCAGTCCTTTCTATTGCGTCCACTATCTCATGGTGTGATGTCGTTGGATGTAGGTTTTTAATGACGACTCTGTAGGCTTTGTTTTCCTTTCTGGTAAAGGTGTGACCTATTAGTCCTTTCTGTCGAATCAGTTCAATAGCTTTTTTGTAGTTATCAGGTGTATCAATCATTAAACGCATGAGATTGCGGTTGACTATTTTGAATTTAAATGCCGACGCTAAGATAACAGATTCAATTAGCTTTGTGAGTTCATTAACGTCATCTATTCCATACAACACTATGGGTGGCGGTCTGTTTGGTTTTTGGTTTGCGTTGGAGTCCTCCACCGGATCCAATGGAAGAGTGGAGAACCTATTCTCTGTCGATGTTGATGGTGGTGAAATGTCTTGAATTTTCCGTTTTTTGGTGAATGGGACTCGTTGCCATTTAGGGGGGAGTCTTTACTGTGTCTGACTGTTGTCGTGTTGGAGAAGTATCGGTTGCGGTTTTCGCTGTTTCAGCCAGCTCTCGCGTTCCCACTATACTTCCGCTAAAGGATGAAGACCTTGGACGGGTTTCAAACATTCCTCTGTGGAATACTTGTTGAGTGTACGTTTTAGTATTGTTTTGTGTTTCAGGATGTGTATTTTTAATATTCTCATTCATGTTGTTCCCACGATTAGGGCCGATTGGGTGGTCCACACACAGGGTGACGCCCATTCCTGTGAGAAGGCTATATACAATGGAGTTCGCCATTTTCTCCAAGGTTGGCGCTAGCGACTGTATGCCCACAGCCATTCATCCCCTCAGCACGTTCCTCACCTTGGGATTGGGGTAATTATTTTATTGAGGTTGTCTTCCTCTTGATCCAGGCGGCTAAGCCAAGATCTCCGGCCCGACGAGACATGACCGCCATTGGGTAACGGTTTGTTAACGGAGTGTGTCTAGTTCTCCGGCCTTGTGGTCCACGGGAGGTATTTTATTTCCCTCCTACCCTTCAAGTGGGAGTACTTATAATAAGTACCACCACTTGACGAGTTTCCCCCTATCCGCCACCTGGGGACGCGGGCTCTAGGGAATGAGGCTACCCCGAGCCAAATGTTAATTTAATGAAATAGTTATTTTCAGATAGGACAAATTACATAGATTGTTTTCCATTGCATAATAGGTTCTCTGCCTACTGTATAAAATAGATAGAGAGAGAGAGAGAAATAAAGCTTAAAATTGAAACTGAAGAAAGATACACTTTTTATTTCAGATTGTACATTAAATAATTTTGTATGAATTTTTTTATCATTTACATGACTTTATTTCAGATTTATAATGGAAGAGTAGCAAATATAGTACCATTCGGTTGTTTTGTTCAAATGGAGGGACTGAGAAAAAGATGGGAGGGCTTAGTTCATATTTCACAACTAAGGTCTGAGGGAAGAGTCACAAATGTTTCTGATGTTGTTGGCAGAGGAGACAAAGTTAAGGTTTGTAAAACATACAGATATATAAAAAGATGGTTCTGGGTTTGATCCCCACTCAAAGGTTACTTAATTTTTTATTCTGTGGAGTTCATGGAGGTAACTTGATAACATATTAATTAAGCTAGTTTATTAAAAAAAATATTTATTTCTTTTTTAGCTTTGAGTAAGTTCTGGATAATATTACAGTTTGTAAATGTGTGTATTGTTGTTTGTAAATACATAAGTATGAATTTGTAAATACTAGATTAATTTGTGAGGAGCTTATCTGTTTGCTACAAATTTGTTTCTGGATAAAAATTATTGTAATAAATTTTTGTTTGTGTATTATGAAGTAGTTAAAATGAGAGTATTGTAAATAAAAAAATATACATAATTACATATTTTTAAATTTTAATGTGTAAGCCTCTGTCTAATTATACATTCTCATTATAATATGAATAAATTTGGATATGGTTATTTATGTAGAGCATTGGAAAGTAGGAGCTTCAATAACCATTTTTGTTCACAATTGTTTTTATACATATTTTTAATTTTATATAATTTTGCTTACAGATAAAAGTACTGTCTGTGACTGGACAAAAAGTTTCTTTAACCATGAAGGATGTTTGTCAAGAAACTGGGAAAGATCTGAATCCCACATCTCATGCTCATTTAGAGGTAACCAATTATACAATTTAATTTGTTATCTTTACCTCATCTATCAAATAACGTAGTAATATCGAAAGAACAAGCTACTTAATACTTTTTTATACACAAGACAAGTGTACAGACCTTATGTGACTAAGGTCTCGGACTGATGAGCTCTTTCACAATATATGATCATGTTGTATATCTCTCTCTAGTTCTCCTAATTAATAGTATCTTCTGTATCAAAGTCTGTCCAAATGCTGCAAATAAATAAAAAGAGATAAAGTATTCTTAAAAAACATTACAATGAATATAAAAATGTTTAACCTGTATAGTCTGTAATTATAAGACCTTATAATTCTACCTACATTTTAAAATGGATTACATCAACATTTCAAAAGATTCAACACATTCAACATTTCAACACAAACATTACATCAAAACAAAATGTGATGCAATATAACCTTACTATGCAATATTCCTTATTCAACATTTTATTTGATACAAAAAGAACTTTCTAATTTATAGCAGTAGTTCACGGGATTAGCAAACAAACTTTACAACATTAGTATAGGTATAAATATTTCATAATATTTTGGTGTTTTAGGCTGAACGTGAAGGCCGTAATCCTGACCGGCCCCCACCCGCGGCTACAGTACTCGCGGGGCTGCAGGGCGGGCTCGATCCCGATGAGGACTCCAGTAGGAAACGCGTCACAAGGATATCAAGTCCTGAACGGTGGGAGATTAAACAGGTATATAGAATGATGATTGTAGAATGACATATAATTTTCAATGTAAAATATCTTTTTTTTGTATCTCGCATAAAACAGGTAGCCAGAGGGAACACAGTGCTAAGACATTCCTTAAACACTGAGTAACAGAGAGTGAGTTAGGTGGAGAGACCCAATGCCGCGCATCACCGGGATTTAGACAGTGTTTAGAGACTGTGCTACGATGGCCTGCAAAAGATTTCTTTTTGCTTTTGAGCATTTTTAATTTTTTGTTTTGTATAGTACATTTGAAATTGACGTATTTATTATAGTTATGTATCATTAATTTTGTGCAATATGTAGAATTTGGTTATTTGTAAACATATTACGATTGTTTATTTTATATAAGCAAAATTAAACACAAGGTTCCCTCTGTCTATCCTGCTATATGTGTGATACAGCATAAATATAAAAAATATTCCGCTTTTAGATGATATCATCCGGAGTAATAGACAAAAGTGAGCTGCCAGACTTTGACGAAGAGACAGGCCTCTTACCAAAAGACGAAGATGGTGAAGCGGACATTGAAATAGAACTAGTTGAGGACGAGCCCCCATTTTTACAAGGGCATGGCAGAGCTTTACATGACCTCTCTCCTGTAAGAATAGTCAAAAACCCAGATGGTTCCTTAGCACAAGCGGCCATGATGCAAAGTGCTTTAGCAAAAGAAAGAAGAGAGCAAAAAATGTTGCAACGAGAACAAGAAATGGAAAGTTTACCCACTGGCTTAAATAAAAATTGGATAGATCCTTTACCAGAGACTGAAGGAAGGACTTTAGCGGCTAATATGAGGGGAACTGGAATCACTGCTCAGGATCTACCGGAGTGGAAGAAACATGTGATCGGTGGAAAGAAGTCTTCTTTTGGTAAGAAGACTAATTTGTCTCTATTGGAACAGAGACAGTCACTGCCTATTTATAAGCTCCGTGACGAATTGACGAAGGTGAGTTTCATTTTATAATTTATTTTTTAGGAGATATGTTTTACAAAGTGTTATGGACATAATCTACCTGAGTTTTTCACAAGAGCCATAATTATAAATTGCGATGTATCTTAAATTAAAAACAACACAAATTGCATATTGTTTTTTGCTCTATAAGCGTAATATTTCGCTAAAAAATGGAGTAGAATGAACTAGTAGGAAAAAATGTTAGTTAATTTATATATATTAAAATTGCAATTTGAAGTTATATATAGAGTTCTTTGAATTTTACGATTATTACAAATTATAAATGAAACTATTTTAACCG
>JBAIZZ010000358.1:0-35494 GCA_037355905.1 Heliconius aoede | reverse complement strand
GCGTCGCCGAGGAGTACGGCTGCCGGCTCGGGCAGGAGGTCGGATATACTATACGCTTCGAGGATTGTACTGGACCTGATACTGTTATTAAGTATGTTGTTTAGGGTTGTGATTATGTGTTTATTGTTTTGGATTTTGTCTAGAAGGATATTGTTTGTTTTTAGGTTTTGCGTATCATATATATGTAATTAAAATTTAATACACTTTGTCTTATCAGAGCAAGGAAATGAAAATATACTTTGTCTATATTGATTGCGTTAAGCGAGTATCGAACCACAACCATCGTGTATAACTGTGTACTAGTATTAGTGTGCCATTGTGACGTGATAGTTATTACTTCAACCAATTAGCTTCCACTATCAATAAGAAGACCAATAGCAACATGTTATCGAAGTAACATTTTTAATTTCTCAAAAAAGGTTATCGTTAATCATTACAAATCGGAGATTCAAAATAATTGTAATATTTGTAAATTTATTAGAATGTTGGTTAGTGAAAAAAATATTCTATTTACTTATTATTAACAATTTTTAATCAATTAATTTAAAACGTCAGAATAGTTGTCACTCCTACGCAACAGGCTTGAAATGCAGTATAATTAAAATATATATATATATACATATACATACATACTTTCATATTTTCAGATACATGACAGATGGTATGTTACTCCGAGAATGTCTAATGGATCTGGACCTCAAAAGCTACTCAGTCATTATGTTAGACGAGGCCCACGAACGCACCATTCACACTGACGTCCTATTTGGTCTTCTCAAACAAGCAGTACAAAAAAGACCAGAACTTAAACTAATAGTCACCTCAGCTACTTTAGATGCTGTTAAATTCTCCCAATATTTCTTCGAAGCCCCCATTTTCACTATCCCAGGAAGAACTTTTCCTGTAGAAGTCTTATACACTAAGGAACCAGAAACTGATTATTTAGACGCGTCTCTGATAACAGTAATGCAAATACATTTGAGGGAACCTCCAGGAGATATACTCCTCTTTCTAACTGGTCAAGAGGAAATTGATACGGCGTGTGAAATTTTGTATGAAAGAATGAAGTCTTTGGGACCTGATGTACCAGAATTGATAATTTTGCCTGTTTATTCCGCTTTACCATCTGAAATGCAGACACGGATATTTGAACCCGCACCCCCCGGGTCAAGGAAGGTCGTTATAGCCACTAACATAGCAGAGACGTCGTTGACGATTGACGGTATATACTATGTAGTGGATCCCGGCTTTGTCAAGCAAAAGGTGTATAATTCAAAGACTGGTATGGACTCGTTGGTTGTTACGCCTATTTCACAGGTATTTTGATTAACGTTTTATTCATTTGAGATTTTTTACAAAGCTATATTAATATGATATTTTGTTAGGAAGCAAATATTACACAATTATAAATTAATTGTTTAAAATTTTCATTAGGTAGAATCTGATCAAATAAACATTTCGCGTACCCTTAAATTTTTCTTTTACATTTTCACGTTGCTCACTCGTATAGCAAAGTAAGCAATGATAATATGATTGAGTGGCTTGCGGGACTCTACTCAACTTTCTAACAAATTTTTGAGCATATTTGAGCAATTTTTTTTGCATTTTGAGCTAGAGTGATGTTGAGTTAGACTTTGTTTAGAAATCTTTGGCTTTTTTCTAATAAGTTTTCTGTTAAACTTACGTTTAACTTACATACGTTTACATTTTATTTTTACCGTCCGTTAAAAATTATATCCATGTGGAGTTGGCTGGTACATTCATGAAGGTATCGATATTCATCTTGAAATATACTTCTTTATATATCTATACAATATAATATATTTCTTAAATCATTGTTATTTGAACTATTGTTTTAACTCAGGCAGCTGCTAAACAACGCGCTGGTCGAGCTGGACGCACAGGTCCGGGTAAATGCTATCGGTTGTACACAGAACGTGCCTACCGAGACGAAATGCTGCCTACACCCGTGCCGGAGATACAAAGGACTAATCTGGCTACTACTGTAATAATAATTCTTGATTATAATTTATGTCAAACCCCTTCCAATATCTCCTCAATGAATATCTTTTTTTAAACTTAGATAGCTTTAATGTTTTTTTTTTTTTGGATTTTATATCCAGAAATTCTGAAGAACTTGAAGCCAAAAAAATATATAAAAAATATTTGTATATAGAATTTCCTCTGAGCTTAAGCAAATATTATATGTAATCGAATAAAATTTAATTAATATAATCCAACTATATAAATGTTTAAAAGGTCCTCCAATTAAAAACAATGGGAATTAACGATTTGCTCCATTTCGACTTCATGGACGCTCCGCCGGTGGAGTCACTCATCATGGCCCTGGAGCAGTTGCACTCTCTCTCCGCGCTCGACTCGGAGGGATTGCTCACTAGACTTGGTAGACGGGTATGTGTGGTCAAATGTTTTATTATTATTAACATTTTCAAGTGCTATTTTGCTAGTTAGGAGTTAGACAAATACTTTATAAAAGTCTCCATGTTCCTGCTATGTTCAATTTTTTTTAAAGTACACCTAAATATGTTTTTACACGGTAGATTGGTTCCAGAAAAAACCGTGTAAAAAAAGATATATAGGTTATAGAGGTTAAACCTATTAAAATTAGTGAAAAACAAAGATGTTTTAAGAACAAGTATTCATGTTTATTTGACATTTTCTTGTAGGGATACATTAAATATTTAACAAAATTAAAAAATATAAATAACTGAATAAATATAAAATATTTATTGGCTTACCTTTTATCTTAATGCGCTAAATTTAATGTGACGTTGGAAAAACAAATTTGCCAATAAAAAATTTCTTTACCAATTATGTCTGATTGCATTGAGGATTCACAAAATATTAACATATTTCAATTGCTCTGACCAGTAAATTAGCTTGTATGCACAAAAAGGGAATTCCCATAAACTTGTCATATGAACATATTTTGCAGAAATTAAATTTGACAAAAAAATTAAAATGATGCTAAATGGAATAAAATCGTGTAAAGAAATGAAAATATTTTATTTTCATACCGTGTTATATCAAAACCGTGTAAAAAACACTGTGTAAATACAGAATTAGGTGTAATGTTATATTTTTTAAATACACTATTCCAACTAACAAAAAGAATTGGATGAAAAGTACAGATTACGTTGTTCAAAGGTGACCTTCTACTTGTACATTTTTCGATATCTGTTTGAGATAATTTTATGACATGAGCTTAGTTTTCTTGTATTCTTTTGTGTTAAGTGACATGTCGAATGCTGCACATTGTCTACTTAGCCCAGGGCAAATTGATATATGAATTTCCTAATGAAAAAAATAACTGCTCCATTGAAAACAAACCTACAACAATCACCTAAAAACATCAAACAACTCTACTGCGCCACAATGAAGTTGCTTCTTTCACATTACTAACCATACAAATTTCAATACAATAAACTCTCGTTTCAGATGGCGGAATTCCCTCTAGAACCAAACCTCTCCAAAATCCTCATAATGTCAGTGGCATTACAATGTTCAGACGAAATACTAACTATAGTCTCCATGCTGAGTGTCCAGAACGTTTTCTACAGACCAAAAGACAAACAAGCATTAGCCGATCAAAAGAAAGCGAAGTTCAATCAGGCCGAAGGAGATCATCTAACATTGTTAGCAGTGTACAATAGTTGGAAAAATAATAAATTCTCTAATGCATGGTGCTATGAAAATTTTGTGCAAATAAGAACGTTGAAACGCGCTCAGGACGTTAGAAAACAGTTGCTGGGTATTATGGACAGGTAAATATAGAAAACGATTGATGCAAAATTGTGTTAGAAAAATGTTAGCCTGTTTTGGAAATTCAAACTGGAGCTTAAAGTAGTGGGTTCGATTTCTACTCAGGGCAATAGGCTGCTTGATTCAAATCTTCAATATTTTTTAAAATTATATAGTTTTTAATTATTAAAAGTGCAGTATTCATTTGAAAATGATCTCTTTCTTTTAACATAACAATAAATATTATTTTTCTAACGGTAATTAGATTAGGTTAGGTTTTAAACGTAACATTTGTGTGATATGCTTAGTCAGTAGTTTACCATCAAAGAATTAAGGATTTTTTTTAATATACAAAAATAAATATCAACCATTTTATACATACTTAAAAAATATTTAAGTTTCTCAGTTTCTTATAAGGATAATTGAATATATTAATAAATGTTTTCATTGTTACAGGCATAAATTAGATGTTGTATCAGCTGGTAAGAACACAGTGAGGATACAGAAGACAATTTGCTCAGGTTTCTTCAGAAACGCCGCAAAGAAGGATCCTCAAGAAGGATACCGCACCCTGGTTGACAGTCAAGTTGTTTATATTCACCCCTCAAGTGCTTTGTTTAATAGACAGCCAGAATGGTATGTATTTTTTTAATTATAAATCAATTTTAGTATTTTAGAGCTTTATTGATTATTGTTGCATTATAAAATATATTTTGATATTTTTTGTGCATTCCATTATATATAGGAAAAAGGTTATTTTTTATTTTATTATTTATATAGATCAAATGGTAATAAGTAATTATAAATTAAATGGTAATAAGTAAGAGTTGTGTACAACACATGAAAAACTCTGAATTCGTTTCCAATCCAATACACGTCGGCGTCGTCGTTGACGTCGTAGCTTAATTTTAAATTTTAGTATAGCTAAAAAATTTACATATTTTTTAACATATTAATTTTCTTATATTGTAGGGTGATCTATCATGAATTAGTTCAGACAACAAAAGAGTACATGCGTGAAGTAACTACTATCGACCCCAAATGGTTAGTAGAATTTGCTCCAGCTTTCTTTAAATTCTCCGATCCTACCAAACTGTCCAAGTTCAAGAAGAACCAGAGATTGGAACCTCTATACAATAAGTATGAAGAGCCAAACGCGTGGAGAATATCAAGAGTGCGACGGCGAAGAAATTAACTTCTTTGTAGTATTTAATTCTAAAATAAGCTTAAGAAATAAATAATTTTAATCAAATACTGTTGTAACTTTAATCAAGGTTTTTTGTTTAACAATTCATGTACTAACTTGAAATAAATAATTTGCTCAAAAAAAATTGTTATGAGAAAAACTGTCCTCTTCACAATCAGGCTAGGCTTCACGAAATAAGAATAGCCTAAGAAGTCCTAAGTGTTTTGTGGTTTTGCCTCAACTATTGCTCTTAATTAATACACAGTATAGGATTAATATACAGTATAGGATTAATATACAGTATAGGATTAATATAGAGTATAGAATTAGAAGAAAAATAATAAATTAGATATATAGTTTGACCTTAAATACCGCACAGATTTCCATTATTTATGTGTGCTATGACTGCATGAGATTTGTTTTCTAGTTTTGGTATGGTATGGTTCTTTTATTATGACGTCCCAAGCGTTCCACCTGAGCGCATATAACTTCGCCAATAACTAATTTATAATCTGTACCTTTAGGTCAAGCTAGTGTCAATTGTCATTAATCTTTCATTCATCTGTGACTGTCAAATGTCGCTCTTCAAATTAATTTTTTTATTACGGTAGAAGTGCAATTATAATTATTATGCATTAGGTAATCTTACCGCAAAATGAGTTAAATATTATTTTTTAAAAAGATTAATTCTATCTAAATTCATCGTGCTTTCAATTTTGTGATCTAAAATGGATTTCTTATCGGAAATTATTGGTGAAACGGTAATACTTGGCATAGATTCCTTGATTCTAGGATTTTGTGTAAAGCAGCTGAGCAAATGTAAACATATTTTGAATGCTTTACAGGTAAGTTTATAATTACTAATATTATATAATAATAAAAATATATGTCCATTTCAAACTTGTGCACATCAAGTCAATATAATAAACGACATTTCATACAATAAACCACGTTTAATATTAAAGATATTCTCAATTAATGATTTTTTCACAATTATCTCATGAGGGTGATATTTGGAGCTTTAACCATAACATCTACCTATACTCTTAATAATTACAAATAAGAAAATATATGAGTGTAAATATATTCATGGTATAATATCATATGTCAGAGAATTATTGTAATCATTGTATAAGAGTAGGTAATAAGTATAAATTATTATATAATATGTGCATTACATTGTTCTCAAAACAGTAATTTTATATGGAGAAATAATTATATGACATTTTTCAGTCTGCTCCAGTACTTGACATTGACTCTACACTCTCAAAGGAGATCAATAAGTATCCAAACAATGTTATACCATATGTAGTCATAAGAGGATTAGTAAAGCCTATTGGTACTCCCATCAAAAGTAATTACAATCAGGCAGTTACGGGAGTGATACAACGGTGAGTTGTATTAAAAAAATTATATTGAAAAATATATTTATTCATATTAGATATGCTACAGAAAAAGCTATGCAAATTAAATTTTTTTTTTTTTTACGGGAGAGGACAAGGCAAACGAGCATTTGAGTCACCTGATGGTAAGTGATCGCCGCCACCCATGACCCCATGCATCACCAGAGGAGCTACAGGTGTGTTGCCGACCTGCCGACCCGGCATTCCTTAATGCGAAACGCAGTGGCCAGAGCCAGAAGCGATGTGACTCTACCACACATACTTTAGTCACCTCTTACGACACCAACAGTACCAGGGTGATCCTATTCTAAGCCGGGATCACACTGCTAAATACACCATTGAGATGCAGTAGTGGCTATAAATATGATGGTTGTGAATTCTAAGCCCACTCTGGCTAATGAATTACATTCACTCTCTGCTCTGGCCTAACAAAGTCTCAAAAGTAAAGCAAAAAATAGAGTTTCTCCACTAGGTTCTCTTTTTACCTAGTTGTTTTTCTTTTTTTTTATTTGATTTAACAAACTTTAAGTATATTGATATATAAAATGTTCTTTTTAATAGATTAACAATTAAAGAGCATGTAATAGCAAGAACATCAGCTGGGTTTTGGTCGGATCAAACAAGAACTATACATGAAGTTTACAATTCTACTCCATTTGTTTTGAATAATGGGAAGTACAGTATTGAAGTTGTTGATGCCCTAGCTGCTGAGTTATTAGGTAAATTGTGGATGAATTTTCTAAATATTACATTTTTAAGTGGCAATTTAACCCATAATCATCTTATTTGCAGTTAGGTATTGTCCTGCTATACCACACTGGGCTCAATTATGTATTTAAATGTATAATCTTCTACATTTCAGACTTAGATGTTATATCAGATAAATTTGAACCATTGTCACCTGGTGTAATAGATCATGTATGGGGTTTTTTTTCTGGAGTTCGACAAAGGGGTTTACAAACTATGGAAGAAATGCTAAGAGATGGATCCTATATAACCGCTATAGGGGAATTGAATAGAACAAGCAAGGGACTAAAGATTCAGCCTCCGAAAGATGACCTTCCACTTTACCTTACGATTGCTACTAAATCTAGTTTGTTGAAAAGACTTGAAAGTTCCAGAGACTTTTTAAGGTCAGTTAAAAATTCATTGTCTAATTGCTTTATAGAGTAGACACAGGTACTGTTAAGTCAATTCCGTTCTCCAAATTCCTGACCTTCGCATTTACAGTTCCACACTTGTGCCACTGCACCCCAACAAGCCCTTAAAGTAGGGCACGCAAGCGGGAAGGAGGAGTAGAGTAACAAAGATTTTCGATAAGATTAGTAAAGTAGCATAAGTCAGCGCGAGAAAAAAACGTTCTATATGTTAAGTCTATGGGACACATTTTATCAATTATCTCAAAAACTACAATCACGATTTGGCTGATTTTCAGTCCAGGATAAATTTACGTCAACTTGTTGATGTGTGCGAAATTTCATATATGTAGATCAAAAATAGACGGAGGAGTAGATTAACAAAAAAGTTGAAAATTTGAATAGTAAATGGGGCAGAAGCATTCTCTCCTCCTCTCATGTTATATGCGGTATAAAGCGTGAAACTCAAAATACATTATGGACATATACAAAAAAATACCATAACACTTTACCTTGAAAACCATATTCATATACACGGTCCATGTCATAAGAAACTTTAAATGAATTCATAGCTCATATTTGCGATGACCTATCAATTATTTAATGTCAATCGATTCTCATTATGTACACGGCGTAATGAACGTGTATTGAGTTCATATTCCCGCACAAACGACATGTTTGTAACTACAATGTAAGTGCATTTTATTTTGTTTCTAATTGTTTTAAGAGTTAAAACAATTTATTTTCTACACATTTTATTAGTTTATAATATTTTTATGAGTTATATTGAAAAATAACTGTGTTTTTTGTTTCTTTAATTAACGATTGGCTACGATGTTTAATTTACTTACAAATTCCAAGCGGCAGATTTTCGTTGCGAATTTTATTGCAACATTAGATGTCTTCGTGGTGCAATCGGAATGTAAGCGACTGAAATTTCCAGCGCATTCATTTTTATACATAAAATATATGTTACCCTTTGATATATATTTTTAAATTCTAATTTCTTATATTTACGTAGCGGGATTCAAATCCGCGCTACTTTGAAACGCCCAACTTGGACGCAGGTGCAAATCCCGCTACGTTATTTTTGTTATATATTTTTAAAAATGTATTTTTCTTTCTTTAAAATAGTATTACAATATTCAGTAAGACAAGTTAGAACTGCCCAGTTTTCGAGATGGCGGGTTGAGTGGCAGAACTCAATGACATTTTTTTTGTTATCAGAGCGAGAAAATAAAAAAAATCCACTTAATGGGAATCGAAGCCACAACTGTCGCGCTTATACGGTGGTATCACGTGGTGTACAGTTGCGCCTAGACGTCCTCTAAATTACAATAAATAATTAATGATGCATAGGTTTTTCTCAACAGAATTCTCTTAGTAGTATTCGGTACAGTAGCAGCCATTGCATCAGGTCGTATTATGTACAAATACATGAAGAAACGGCGGAGGCGGGTCGCCGAGGAGATCATGAAGAAGCAGCTGGCAGCGGGCAGAAAGGAGAGAAGAGTTAATAATAGAGATAAGAATCTAACTGAAATACAGCTTTGTGTGGTGTGCACTGAGAATCCTAAGGAAGTGAGTCACCTTTTTTTTATTTGAGTTTTAATCGATTTTTTAATATTAAATAATTGAGGTTTGAATTGCATACAGTTAAAATCATAAGGATTTTGTAATATAAAAATGTACTTAATGTCGTTATATAGTGATAGTTAAAATCTGGCTTCTTTCGCTTTTAGCGGAATTATTATAAACCGCTCTCAAGTCTGAGATCGATCTTGAGATGCTTTTTTAGTAATCTATGGCCCATATTTATAGATCGCTGTCAAGTCTGAAAACTATCGTGAGATGATGTTTACATCATAGATATATAATTTATGTATGAAAACTGCATTTCAAGATCGATTTCAGATTTAAGAGTAGTTTATAAATACAGGCCTTAGTGTCATAATTATTTTCTCTAGTTTTCGTCACACACGTAAGGGATATGAGAAGGTAAAAGATATGGAAATTATTGATTTAAAATTATTAAAATGCATCAAGAAAACCAATACGTTAATACATCTGATGAAATAGAAATCAAACTTGATAAAGTTTTTTAATTTGCAGATAATTTTATTGCCGTGCGGCCATGTTTGCTTATGCGAAGATTGTTCAGAAAACATAAAAGATAAATGTCCTATTTGCAGAGAGCTGATAGAATCACGAGCGCCCGCATTTATTTAGTAAAGTTGAAAATATTGTTTAAAGACATGAAATATTTATTGTAATATATTTTAGTAAAATAAATTGTTATAAAGGTTTTTTAAGAACATTGAGCTTATCATTTTACTATTTATAAATTAAAGAAATACAGTCAGAGGTCTGAGCTGAGCTTAACGTATGTGTTCATATATTATGGAAATGACAACTCTGAAGTCAGGCGCAAGTATCTTAGCCTGTGTATATACTGCTTTTCGATAACTGGCCTATACCTCTTGTACTGTTAGCAGCGTCTCATATTTAATCCATAATATTTTATTTTGTTTTCGATTTGTTAAAAGTAAATTATAAAGTTGGCACTGTAACTGTACAAAAATGGAAATTGTATGTACGCACGATGTTCATTTTGATATAACCAAACGAAAGTCAAAACTGTGTTTATATATTTTTTTAACTAATTCTTTTATTGATCTTTAATAACCATACTTTTTTTTCTGGCTACTTTTGGAGACTCAAACATTCAGCAGCAGTCAGCTTAAACTCTACAAACTATAATATTTAAAATTTTAGGATTTATTTTGGCATGATACAAAAAAATTACTAAAGTCAAATTTCTTTTATATCTTAAAACCAGTGGTATGTACATATAAACTTTATATTACAGTTGATTTGCTATAACCTTAACTAAACTATTTAAAGTGATTGTACAAGAAATATGGATGAAATGAAAAGTATTTTATTACAAATAAAACTGTATATATTATAAATACTAATTCTAGAAGTGAGTAAAATACTTATTATTTTTTAAATGATATTATACAAATATGTACAATTAATTTTTAATTAAGAAGTCAATATCAAAAACTTAAGTGTAATGAATCTATATTCCCACATGCTCCGGCACATGTAATGTCATCGTTCTTTTCACTTTCTTCATTATTATGGAA
This sequence comes from Heliconius aoede, assembly GCA_037355905.1. NCBI lineage: Eukaryota > Metazoa > Arthropoda > Insecta > Lepidoptera > Nymphalidae > Heliconius > Heliconius aoede. The sequence goes on along the minus strand of JBAIZZ010000358.1, from coordinate 24,858 downwards.
GTCTGCATCAAAATCAACATTATTTAAATCTGGACTGTCATTTAGTTTTATTGAACTTACACTTGATTCATTTTGTGTTTCATTAATAGTATATTCTTGTAATAAAACATCTACTTTTGAATTACATCCATTTTGAATATTTTCCTTCCCACAAGTCCCATTGCAACATGTTTCCAATTGATTTACTTCATTACTTGTCGTGTGACTCTTGCATGAGGATCTACAGACTTTTCCCTTAGAAACACAATTATTTTTCTTATATTCCTCATTTATATCTTCTATAGCAGTTTGTAAATTTTGTTTTGCATTATAATCCTCTAACATCTTCTTAGCTTTAGAACTTTTACCGATGCCTAGTTTTGGTAAACCTTTGTTTAAGCCTTCTAACAATACACAAGCTTTACACACTTCCTGGGATGACACAAAACTACATCTTGTGCATATCCTTTGTGATGGAAGAGTGATATCTTCTCTTACTGACATTGTTTCACCTGTTCAGTAAATAATTTTATTATTTAAAACAAGTGCATAAAATAAAAATGATTCTCAATGGGGATTGAAATCACAATCACTTTTTTTTTTATGGGAGAGGACAAGGCAAACGAGCGTTCGGGCCACCTGATGGTAAGTGATCACCGCCGCCCACGACCCCGTGCAACACCAGAGGAGCCACAGGTGCATTGCCGGCTTTTAAGTTGGAGATGTAGGGTAAGGGGATGGTATTAATCCAATCGAATCTGCCAATGCGTGTTGCCATAACTGGCGACGTGAAACTACCACACGTACTTTAGTCGCCTTTTACGACACTGACAGTACCAGGGTGATTCGATTCTAAGCCAGGATCTCTGTGGTAGTAGAATAGCACATGGAATTAAATGAGATGGTTATGAGTTCCACCCCCACTTGGAGGATGAATTACTTATTCATTTTCCTGCTCCAGTATAACAAAGTATGGAGTAGAACTCCACCTGGCAAAGTTGCCATTGCAAGCACAATGTTTGTTATTTGAGTGGAAAGTGGAGGACAATGCTTTTTCATGGACACAAATAATAGCACTTTCTGCTATATGCAGGATACAGATTGAAACAAAAAAAATCAGGCCTAATGTAAGAAAATTTAAATTACCTGAATAAATAATATCTATTATGCATGTAGGTCTAACTTTTTCCATATCTTTCAGGAGTGCTCTAGCATGACCTCTGTATGCATTAGGTGCAAACACACACTCAGTGGAGAAGTAAATGAGTTTCTTATAATGTGCATACATTACTATTTCTTTTTCATAAGTATATTTCAATGGTTTTACTCTAGGTATAGATCCTTCACTTCCCTAAAAATAAGAAAATAAATATGAAACGTGTAAATAAACTTCTAATGTATTGCCAAAGTGATCCAGCATGATGGTGTCTGGTTGTGGGTTTGATGATTTGATATATAACAATATCTACTCAGTGGAATTAATTATTTCCATTTTCCTACTTTATAAAGTCTCAATACAAGAGAGTAACGCAATGGTTGTGGGTTTGATCCCCACTCGAGGAAGTGAAATATTTCCATTTCTTGGCTCTGGTGTTGAGACACAGAGTGGCCATGAGTTCTGCCACTCAACATGCAATGTTTCCTAAATTCGGCAGAAAGTGGGAAACAGAGTGTCTTAACACTCACAGTTAACAACAGATTTTTTAATTGTAATTTAAAACAAAATTACAGTTGTAATGGCAGTACACCTCTTCAATCTAGCAATATCTCCTCTTAAAACATTCATGAGCACTGTCTCTGCTATATCATCAGCATTGTGGCCTGTGGCTATACACTTAACATTAAGCATTGCTGCTCCTCGGTCTAAAGCTTGTCTTCGGAATACTCCGCAAAAAGTACAATTATTTTTCCTGCCTATTTGTGCCACAATTTCATCCATAGTCCAGCCATACAAATCTTTATATGATAAAATTTTTAAAGGCATCTCATAGTCATCTCTGTTTTGTTTAACTGTTTCTAAACTATCATCCCGGTATCCAGTAATACCTTCATCTATAGATAATAACATTAGGTTTAGGCCATAATTATATCTTTGATTTAAAGTTTTCATAACATGTGCAAGTACAGTTGAGTCTTTGCCTCCAGATGCAGCTATAGCAACCGAATCTCCTTTAGTAAATAATTTTCCTTTTGTAATTGTAAAATGTATTTCTGTTTCAAATGCCCAAAAGAAACATTCTCTACATAAGGCGTCACCGGTTTTTGGACGCTGAGAAAATAAAAAACAGAATATTATATAAATATTGCAAAAAGTCTTAGAAAAGATAGAAATATAAAAACGTGTTTACCTTTAACATAGCATTTTTACCACATCCTGCTCTGCAAGGCACTGGCATTTTCGTAGATTTTCTTTTTTCACTGCGTTTTAAGTAAAACTAAAAAATACAAGATATCCTCCTTAGTACTTGGTTGTAACCTAAAACCTAACATGCTTTTAATATAATTGACATTTCTATTCTAGACTATAAATTGTACTTTATTTCATTGTTATTAAGAATCAATAGTGTATGTTCCAAAAGCACTACAGTTGACTTGCTTTGACAATGACAATGTTTGACATCACTTATGACATACCATTATTTGACAGTTGACCGTAATGTCATTTTATGGTAGGAGAATATACAGATTATTATGAATAATCATAAAATACGTGGTATTATTTATTTATTTTTAGACAACTAATGCTTGACCATTCAAAACCCAAAATCTCACAAATGAACAGTGAGATGAAATTTCAAAAGCAATGTATAAAATATAATAATATTATGTTGACTAGTTTTTGCATTAACAAGACCAAGTTGGCTATTTTACTAGGTAAACTTTAATAAAAAAATACTATTAAGCGGAGATAAGAGCAGATATTCTATTTATGTACATAGACATTACATAATTTATTCGAGTATCTCATCAAGAAGTTCATTGACTGATTGACGTTTAAGTAACGACAAGTCAACCAAATCCGTCTTCCCTATTTCAGAACGTATATGTTCTTTTATCGCGAGTGTAATTTTACTAATATTATTTTATTTTTGATTGATCAGAAAACTCGTCTATAAGTTGATCATAATATATGTAAATAAAATGCGGTTTAAGATAGTTGTACAAAGAAGTAAGTAGGCTGTGTAGGCTTAAGTGTGAATGTGTCCAGTCAGTTGTTTGTTAGTGGATCAGGCAGTTTTGTAGTGAATTTACAATATTTATTTATTAGCAAAATGCACGAACTCCTAAAACACGTACTGACAGAGCGAGATCTAACACGGGCGGGCGATATTTTTGCGATCGCAGACTCCGATATTGTTGACGACTTAAACGAAGTGGTGAGGAAACTTGTACAACTTATCAACATCAGCTGTGTTTCAACGTCAAATATACTTGATACATTAGAAGATTTTATCTCGTATAACAAATCTAATCTTACTAAATTGCCGATTTATAAATAAATTATTATTCATTACATATTTTAACTTATTTTTTTTGTTAACTTAACAGTACTTTTTTTACACAAGTAAAGAAATTAATTTGTTACGTTTCATTTATATGGTATTGATAACAAAATACATATAATACATACAAACTTAATTGAAGTCTTTTGAAAAATATATTTTATTATTGTGTGTTGTTTTGAATGTTATTTAAATAGATTTATCATGGTTTTGATACTAATTGTACATTTATATTAATAATTTATATATAATAAAAATCATACAAGTAATAAATTTATTTTCCAGTTACCACACTGTTATTTATTATACTGTTATTATTAAAAAAAAAAAAAATTTCAATTTCAATCATTATTTTAGATTTATGAAGTAAATATCTAATAGATTTTTCTTTTCTTTAATATGAATCCTTTTTTAAGACTAAGGTGCATACAAAATAAAATATATGTTATATATATTTTTAGCTAAAACAAATCACAGACATATCATCAAGACCTGACTACACAAGGAATGACAGAGATCAAGCACTCATAGAGATATGTGTAACACGAGTAACTTCATGTATAAAGGAAACGGGGACTTTGCAGAAATATTGTGGGGCATTAGTTGCTTTGCTGGAATCTTGTTTACATCATAATTTAATGCCAGTCGGCCATTTGAGGGATGATGATCCTCCGCATGCAAAAATTGCGTCAGATGTTATAGCTTGTATTGTATTGGTAAGTAGTTTTTTAATATTGTGTTTTGAATCTGTAACTTAAACAAAGCGATTTTTTAATAAAACTAAATAATTTTTATGGATCATCTCTAAATAAAATATGTATGACACAGTGGGCTCGAAATAAATTCAATGTCACTTTTTGTCTATATATACTATGATAGTAACTATATTTTAATATTCCTTTGAAGGTTATTTCATGTTTCAACATAATATATGAAAATATAAAAGTATTAAATTAAACCAATATCTTCAAGCTTTCACTTTCCAACATCCATTCAACTATTAAATAGTTACACCAACCCATATCAAATGAAACCACAATCAAGCAAACTCATATTTCAACTTCTCAGGTATCATTTCCTTTACAAGCTGACAAAGAGACTAGTGGTAATGCAGAGGTTATGGAGCTCTTCCTACCAGTGGCAGTTCAATTCCTTCATAAGGGTAACAGAGAGATATCAAGACATATGGCTAGATATTTGTCTTTAGCTGCTGTACATCATGCAGTACTTTTAAAACCTCATGTTCAAACTATTATGGATTCTATTATGTCAGGTGAGTCAAGAATTACAGACAGAAAGGAAATGAAACATATATAAGAAAATATATTTACAGTTATTTTGTACCTAATTCTTATTGTATTTAGTGTGAGAATTAATATTGTACTGAAAGTTAATTTCTTTTATTATAATTATAATTTAGGTCAATAAAAATATAGTAGCTGCATATAGTTTAGGTTCTACCTAAAGCTTTTATATTTCTAATACAGCTTAAAACTTTACACACACAGATTAAAGCTTGACACAGTATCCTGCACATAGCCGGCAGAGGATAAAAAATCTAGTGTTAAGACACTCCTTTCCCACACCTCTTGCCCAATTTTCAAGGCCATTTCATATTTATTGGCGGATTTCAACGTCACACTTTGCCTTTTTACCAGAGCGTGAAAAAATTAAAATAATTAATTTTCCCGAATAAGAATCGATACCATAACCGTCTTTTACGTGAGGCTGACTGCCTCAAAAAAATAATTATTGAACTAACTTAACTATCTTAACCAACTTCTACTAAGTATGTGCAAAACCTCTCGAGGTCGAGGTCTGTGATTTGCGGCAATATCCCTTTTTCCACACACATCCTGTAGAAGACACTCATTCTCTGCTCAACATTTTAGACATTTCGTGTTTTCATGTCATCAGAGCGAGGAAATTAAAATAATTTTTTCCCCGTACTGGGTATTTACATACATAAAATTTGAAAATAAATTTTTAGGCAACTATCCACTATGCCGGATCTTAACCAACCTCTACGAAGTGTGTCCAGAACCTCTCGAGGGTCACGTGACAGCGTTAGTATCCCTCCTTCCACATGCTGAACCTGTAGAGAAGAGCTCTCTATTCTCTCTCTTTGAGCAAATTGCCGGACGGAGGCCTGAGGCCTTGAAGACAGCCATACCGCAGTTGTTGTCATATTTGTGTCCGAATACGGCAAGTAGAAACGATCCGGGTTGTATGTGTGTGGATTTATTGCAGGTATGTTATTCATGTTGTTTGTGCTAGTCAAATGCTAACCACGGCAAAGCTAAGTTAAGCTTAAACTTATTGTTACATAATAGCCAAATTGTATTAAAATATTTATATTATACAAATTACTATATACTACTATACTATTATATACTACATAAACAATGTTCCTGTAAATTGTCATTTAAACTTATTATTATAGGCCGTCGTGGCGCAGTGGCATATGGGTATGACTGTAAAGCGACGGTTGTGGGTTCGATTCCCACTCGAGAAAGCGAACTATTTATTTACGTTTATATTTCCATTTTTCTTTTCTCTCGTGTCGAGGCAAAGTGCGGCGTTGAGTTCTGCCCCTCAACACGCAATGCCTCCAGAATCTGGCAGAAAGTGGGGGAATGGAGTGTCTGAACACCGAGGATCCCTCTGCTTACCCTGCTGTGTGCGTGAAGCTGAAAAAAATATTTTTTTAATTACCTATCCACACAAATTATAATATTACATAGTAAGTTTTTCATATTTAGTTTCGATGAGGACCTTCAATCGATGAAATTATTATAATTATATTATTTCTATATTCCCGCTGTGACAAAAGGTAGCAATAAGATCCGCGACTCTTGCGTAAATATATTAGAAATTAGTCTGGCGAGTCTCAACGACGCAAAGCGCGGCGTTGAGTTCCGCCATGTTTTGTGTTGTTACCAGAATTCGGCGAAGTGTCTTAACAGTATGTTCCCAGGTTCTGTCTACCTAGACACCCTGCTATGTGCGGAACACAGCGTTAATCTAAAAATAAATGAATCTATTTCCTCTAGGTGATAGTCCGCGTGAGCCGCTCCCGGCCCGTGCTGGTGGCGGAGCACGCGCTGGCGGTGCGTCGCGGTGCGCGCGCCCCTCACGCCTCGCCGCGCGCCGCAGCGCTCGTGGCCGCCGTGCTCGCCGCGCTCGGGTACACCAGCAGGGTTAGTGTAGTGTACGAGTACTGACTACACGTTTTCATATTATTGTCTCTTGTTCTACTCCTGTTAATACATTCAAATGCTGAAATATCAATCAATGCCAAATAATTAAAAATCGTATTTGTGAATACTTTAATAGTTAATTAATTCATCATATTATAATAGTCAAGTAAGTAACATGACTAGTTAGAAGTAATAAACAATTTACTGTTATATGAATAATCAATGTCAGGAACGAGCCCAAGAAGCCCTCAACTTCGTGGTAGATCGTCTCTCAGGGACAGAGGGCTCGGAGGGTGCGGAGGGAGAGGAACAAACGGCGTTACTGCGTGAGGCCACTGCATTGTGTAGTGCGTACCCCGCGTTGTTCACCGATAGACTGTTGGCTGCGTTGAGGGCTAATACGTGAGTTTTTTCTAAAGTTTAGCTTATTAATAACTAGTTTTCTAGATTATATTATTATTGCTATTTCGTAATTTTCTATTTTTGCAGTACAAAAATATGTAATGTAAATATATATTGTGTTTTTAAAATAGAATATTTATTTGTGTTTAATTTAGAAAATGTTTATCATCCAAATTTTTTTTCTCAGTACTTATTCATATGAAACAGTTCATAGCAGTCTGAAAATATGCAAAAATCTAGTAACAGAATATAGACAACTCACAAGGATTTTTTTTATCTTAAAGATTTTTATATTTGGTAACATTATAATATTTTTCTGCTATATAAGAAGTCTTCATAATCAAACAATATAATGGCTTTCTAAAATTATTTGACGCTGGCTTTTTAACCACTTTAAAAAATGTTATCTTTCATTTTATTACAGTAACCGTCCAAAATCAACTCACGGTGAAGTAAATCGTACATCAGGCGGCGTTACCATAGTGAAGCTTGGAGGTCAAACTACCCCTGTGGCAAGCACAACTTCAGTGACCCCATTGACCCCTTGTACCTCGGGGTCGACTGTACCCTTGCCTGTAGGTACTGTGGCCCCAGTGACAGGTTATACGAGGAGGGCTAAGTTAGGTGATTCAAGGAGTACAGGTCGATTGCACCCTGGACCTAATTCCCATAGAAGTATGACACGGTTGAATATTGCTGGTATGTTGGTTTGTTGTTATTAATGATAATTGGAAAAATATATATATTTATAATAATACATATTATATTTATAGTAATTTTGTATGTATGAGTATAATAATTTAGTTATTAATTTTTGTAGTATGTAACTATTTTTAAATATAAAGAAATTAAATTAAAAATCTACTTTCATTACCAATAAATATGTATCACAGGTGGTTCAGTAGGTGGCCTTCACAAGAGTATGACGAGGCTTTCATCGTCGCAGCAGATCAACGCTCAACAAAATAACAACACGCCTCCAAGTAATATATATGAATGTTTTTCTATATTGTATTTAGTTTCAGTATAATATGCACATAGAAATGATTCTTACAAAAATAGATTCAAGACAATTTACATCGTCTTTGCAGATTTGGAGTTAGAGAATTTAGTGTTAAAACACTACATACTCCATAGTTTCGTTTTGTGACAATGCATTGGGGACCTCGACGTCGTATTTTGTTCTATCCGATCAGAAAAATGAAAATAATGTAATTCTTCGTAAGAATTCAGCATTTAGTAGCGTCGCCGGACGGGTTGCTGAGAAGAGCAAGCAAAAAACTCAACAGTTGCTCTTTTCAAAGTCAATGGTACCCGTTTGACACAATTCCACTGTTTTTATAGTCTTTTTCATCTACGTCTACTCTCTTTTATTCGAGTGCTCTAACAATATATAAAAATGCGGGTTCAAATCCCGCTTCGTTCAAGGTTTCGATTTATCAATAAATCTATGTTATTTTCATATGAATACATTAGTGTGTCTTAATCATTCCAGTAGGCAACAAACCCGTAAACGTGCCGGCGGGTAAGGGCGCGGGCGGAGGAGCTGTGATAGTAAGCACTCGCACGCCCCGACATCATCATCATAGTATATTAATAGGACCTGCCACTGCTGCCACCCCGGTTTGTAGCTTATGATATTTTGTGGTGAGTGCCAGAACTCAACGACGCACTTTGAATTGTTACCAAAGTGGGAAAAAAATATATATTTTGCGAGAGGGGTTTCGAACCCACAACCGTCGCGTCTACAGTCCGGTGTTGTGCCAGTTCGCCATGACGACTGCATTTTAATTTATTTTTAATGTTATGTAAAAATGGCATTATTTACGTAAAATGTGTTAGTCAAAAATGTAATTTCTTTTATAAAAACTTTTGGAACTTTAATTCTCATATTTAACGTGTATTTAATAGTATCAAAAAATGTATTAATAATATTTCTTTCAATAATGTGTTTTTTTCTGTTCTTATGGAACGCTTATTAAATAATTTCCATTACAGAGCATTGGAGGAACAATAATATCCGGACCACCTCTGCAGAGTCAATCCATATCAGTGAACCCACTAACACCTGGCAAGTCATCCGACGCATTGATTCCCACCGCGGCACTACACTCCCACACAGCACTAGGTCAAGTGTCGATCACTACCACTACCGCCACGCCCATTACGGGCACTACCGGGGTCACTAACACTGTACCAGCCCCAGGGGCAGTTACTGTCACGTCACGTCGGAACAACACTAGCGTCACTATGATTAACTCGAATAACTCTAACTCAAATAATAATTCGAATTCTAATCATCGTATAAGTGTCTTTGAGCCGTATCCGATGAGGGATACGGTGCAGCACTTTTGTGAGAAACACTTGGATAAAATAAAGGCGTATATGGATAACGTGTCGTTAAGGATACCGCCGCCAGCCAAATGTACTATTGAAGGTTAGTTTCATTTATTTATTTTTTTGCATCTTCTCTTTCTTCTTATTTTATATATATTACTTGCTACCGATACTTGTTATCGATATTGAGACTTACTTAAAATAAACAAATACCCTGTGTGGAATTTTAACCCAGAGTGAGTTAGTCAAAGGCAATACTTAAGATAACGACTCACTCTTTATACGACTTTATCGTTAACAGAACGTCGTAGCAAAAAACAAGCCCGCCTATCATTCGCGTGCGGGCGTCGCGGGGCTCACTGCCTCTACTCGCGCGCCGCCTTCTCCCTCCGCACGAGGGCGCCGCGCACGTGGATACACCTAATGTTCCTAGCCCTACAAGCGAGACACGCCAAGGCGCTGTCCTCGAGGGACCCTACCGTGGCCAGCTTGAAGCATTGTTGGGATATACTCAAGTGTGAGAACAGGACGTTCTTGACGCTGGTTACTGGGGCTTTTCCTGGACTTAAGGTAATCACACCTTAGATTTTGACAAACCATTAGATTTAGTGTTCCTGTATGTGGTATTGCGGTTGTTCTGTCGAAATTGTCCTGTACTTTTTAATATTTGCGATTTACTTTGTAATAGCTATAAAATATTTAAGTTTAACTGAGTATGAAAATAGTTAATTTGTCTAGCAGAGCGCTCGTCAACTTCTAAAAAGCGCAGTTTTTTTTGTATTTTTTTATATGTACAGATTTAAGCATGTTTCAAATCTGTAGTCAAATATTATATACATATATACAAAAAATACTTAATATTATTCCCAAAAAAATGACTGATATAAGCATATAAGGCAATATACTCAGTGGCTATTTATTAAATTAGTATTGGTTTTATAGGAACAAGAAGTATTACTCAACGAACTTCGAGCAGCAGGTTTCTTTGACGTTTTCGCAGCTGCGACCCTACCAGCCCCAGGGGCCACGGGGGTCACAGGGCAGGAACAGCCGGCGTGGGGTTGCTTTCTATGTAATCATCCCGAAAGAGCCGTGGGATTCCTGACCCCCGACGAGCCTGTCATAGAGGGGCAGTTAAAGGAGAAGAAAGGAAGATGGCGGATATTTAGAAGATGGCGCACACGGTATTTCACGTTATCTGGAGCTCATTTATCGTGTAAAGGAGCGGTAAGTATTTTTTTAAAATACTTCATTTTAAGTGTGGTAGAGTCACGTCGCCAGTAATGGCAACACGCATGGGCAGACTCGACCGGATTAATACCACCCCCGGCGTTTAAAATCGGCGTGAAGTAGTGGCTTAGGCCACTGCGTTTCGCATTAGGTAATGCCGGGCTCCGGCGCCCAACCCCACCATAAAGGCCGGCAACGCACCTGTGGTTCCTCTGGTGGGTGGTCCATGGGCGGCGTCATGGGGGTCGTAGGCGGCGGTGATCACTTACCATCAGGTGACCCGAACGCTCGTTTGCCGTGTCCTTTACCATAAAACTAAAAAAAGAATGTGCCATTTTGGGCTGTGAAAAATGTATATTCTTTACTATCAAATTGTGACACCGTTGCACGATGATTAACTAAGAAAATACTTAATAGTTGTGAGTTCGATCTCCACTCGGGAATATGCTTGTAAGTTTACCAACTGGTTGTTCCTTGTCTAACAATCAATGTTGAATTCTCAAAACATAATCTGAAAATAACACAAAACGCATATCAAGGCAAAAATTTAACAAAAAAATAGACACATTTAAATATCAATTTTAACATTCACAGAGTGGGGGCGAAAGTATAGACATTAACCAAATAAGATCAGTAAAAGTTTCGCGAGGAGCCCGTAACATTCCCAAAGCGTTCGAAATATTCACCGGAGACCAGACCCTCATATTGAAGCCCAAAGATGGTAAAAACGCAGAAGAATGGGCCCAGTGTCTTAGTATAGCAGTCGCTCATTCACAAGCCAGAGATGCCCCTGCTAAAGCGAATAGCCTTCCTGCTAGAGGACTTACTTTGAAAAGTTTCTGACACATACTTAAACTTTAGTGAAAAGCTTAAAATGATTCTGACATATATTTAAAATATACATATGTTTCGACTTTTGTGCTTAAAAAGTTTTAAAATATTGGTACATGTACATGTGTTGTGTTTAAAAAGTTAAGAAAATTTCAAACCTGCCATTTAAGTTGTGCTTAAATACTGTTTGGCATATGTTTTACTACATTAGCTTATTGGAGTGATTAAATGTAGTAATTCTGTAACAAATATTTTGAAGAATATATTGTGTAAATGTGTTGTTGTAATGAAGCAAGATTAGTTACCGAGTGAAGTACAGAATACTTTAGTAAATTAACTTGATCGAAGAGCATATATTATATTCTACTATTTGTTTATAATTATTATTTTCTTGCCAAATTTACATTTGATTGTCATACTTGTACTGTAATAATGTTAACTGTATTATTTATCTGGGCATGAAATAAGAAAAAATATTTTATGTAATAGAGATTTCACACATTACAATTTACTTAAGACATCTTTAATATTCAAACCCATTATTTTATGGATGCTGTCGTCCCTATTCTATAAAATATTTTATCAAATAACTATTTATAACAATATCATGCAAGGTACTTAAAATATATATTAAGTCAAATTGAGTTGATTATTTATAAATAATCAGCTCGACTTGACTGACATACAGAATAATAGTCGTCATCGAATAAGTAGTCATTTTGAGTCAAGGATATATAGAAAAATGTCAAAATATTTTATTTTATAATTTTCATTGCCAATATGTGCCTTAACTAATTTGTGATAGAAGCATACAATATGCCTTTTTCAACTTGTGTACTTAATTTTTTTAGCTTTTTTTAAATTAGGCTTAATTATATTAAGAATGTAGAAAAAGGAAGTAGTTTTCCTTGTTACAAAAATTTGTTTAGAAATGATAATTTACTATATTTTGGAAGTACAATGTTTTTATATTTTATCTGTAAAAATTATTGAAGAATTGATTTATAAAATAAACTCATGCTCGAGTTTCACAATTTATCTGTATATAATTTGTCCGGTCAAGGATTATAAGAAATTGTAAAAAATAAGGACTATTTGTAATAATTAATAATTCTGTAACAGTATGTAACATGTAAAACATAATTAATTTCTAATATAAAGAAATCCAATTTAAAAAATTATAAATAGGATTGTTGATTGAAAAATTGTCATAAGTACCTTATTTAAAAAAATCATTGGCTTGAAAGTAATATACCTCATCCAATTAAATAATTTAATTAAACAGAAAATTGTACTCATATCAAGTAATATAAAATCTATAATACTACATCATTGATATAACTTATTACTTAATAATTTTAATTATTTATTAATATTTAATTGTATGTCGCAACTTGTGATCTAAATTTGACATTCCGGTTGTTATGAAATTACATGGTTGTTATAAATTATTCATTGATTTTTTAAATAATTTGTCTGTATTTGTATAATTTGAGAGTTTTATAATTAAGGTGACTATACATTTTTTAATTAAGTATTTAAGTTAATCATTACACTTTTTTGCTAAGCATTTGAAGTGTTCTAAAGTCAAATGAACTTTTATTACATTAAGCAACGAATATTAATTGCTAAATATTTCAAAATAAAATAACTATTATGTATTATACATATTTTATATATTTATAATAATAATATATAATTGTTACTTTATTTTGACAAAAATATGCTTACTTTGTTTAAGGCCACACGCATTAAAATAATACTGTTAAATTAAAATAATCTTGAGTGCAATTCTAGAGATTGTACAGGGATTGTTCATCTTGAAAATACTATTTTTTTTATTATTGGTTGGAGGCCGTCGTGGCGCAGGGACAAGGATGTGACTATGTGTTGTGAGTCGTGACTTGAGGGAATGGCTTATTATTTATTAATATTTTTTTTCTCTTCGCTTTGGCAATAAGATAAAAGTCCGACGCTGAGTTCCGCCACTCAACACGCAAAGCGTCGAAAAATTCGACGGAAAGTGGAGAATGGAATGCCTTAACACTAGGTTCTCTCTGCCTACCTGCTGCATGCAGGATACATTGTGAAGCTGATTTTTTTTATTATTATTATCTGCCTGACAATTGGTATAAATTTATATTGTTGCAATCAAAGCTGCTTGTAATATATAAGTTCTCCATGCTAAATAAATCTTTAATTATGATTTTAATTCAATCCTGTTTCTCAATTTTAATCTTTTCATAATCTTTTATTCATAGATTTTGAGTAAACGGTTTTGAACATAAATTATTCTAGTTTTAAAATTTTAAAATATCTATTCATCGATTGCGACAATAAATCCACCTATAGACACGTTAAAATTATAAATTGAAAATTTATGAATAACTTATATTGTTTATACGAAATGTTAATCTTGATCTAAAAGTTAATATTTTAAGGTGCTTTTTTACCTCTATTGATAATTCTGACTAACTTATTATTATGAATTTTATATTCCCGTTAAAATAATATTGAATAAAAAAAGATGAGACCCCTTACCTAACTTGTTGCATAAGAAATATTGTCATCTCATTCATTTAGTGTAATTAGACAAGGATAACATAATAGATGTCTATTTCTATCTATAGGATAGGTTAACTGAGACTTATCAGGGGGTGGTGAAAAAGAACCTAAACGTTACATACTTAAACGATTGTACTTAATTTTGTTTGTATATTAAAATTTATTAGTAAGCTTGTTATTTTCACGTTTTTTTAATATGTCTTTTATTACACATTGATGCTTTCGTCGAATGTGGTCATATTAGATAATGTTAGTTTGATATAAAATTTTTGATATTTTTTAATATCTGTTCTTTCTTACGTGTAATTTAATGGTCCAGGAGTGGATTTTTTTTATGACACATTTTAAAACGCTACTGCCAGTATAAAATATATTGCTTAGTAACTTTTTCTTCTGGACCAAGAAGTAAATTCCAAAATGTTTTTGATACAACACCGAATTTAGATTTAACCTTTTATTTCTTTTACAAATGTTCTAATATTTATTATTGAAATGACAAATAGTTATAAGAAAATGTGCTTTGAAATTAATTATGTGCCAACATACAAATTTAATATATAAAACAACGTAAGGACGTCCACTTACTATCGAAACCTAACCATTTTTTAAATCTGCCCACATTTCAAACATTATCAGTTTATTATATTTTCCAAATAATAACATTTTTTTATCAGTTTATATCCCACCGGCGATTTTAATGGTAGTAAATGGTCGGCTTTAAGTTTTTAATAAATGATGTATCCTTTTTATGATATAATGTAGGAGAAGAATGAATATAGCATTGAGATCATTAAAAATATTAATTACACTTACATAATATGTTACCTTACTTTTCCTAAAAATATAGTAAACTGACAAAAAATATTGTAAATATGATAAACATGTAGACAAATTGGCTTCAAAATCACACTTTTTTGCCAACATCGTCGTAATACCAACATAAAATCTATTTATTTTGTTATTTGTTTACTTTACTTATACAGTTATAAAGTATGTCTTGAGACAGTGAAACAGCGTTTCACTGTAGCTAACGTTGTGGGTTTGGAAATGAAAAAAATTCATCACCCTGAGTGAGTTCATCATTACTCGGGGTGACGAATTATTTTCATTTCCTCTGGTAGGAAGCAGAACGCACCGTTGAGTTCGTCTAGAGGGGTCTACTCTATATGTGTAAAACTAAAAAAACCGCACACTTAACATATTCATTCTTCTTTTATATTTTAGTAAAAGTATTATGAAATTTTATAATATAGGTGCTAGCTACATGTGTTTAGTGCTTCCAGTGTTCAATGTTATATCGCGACTGTCAACCGTACTTAAATGTCATATTTATTAGAATTAAGTTCTGTTTTAATTACTTATGTTGTTTCATTTTCCTCAAATATCTATATTTAATTAATTAAACCATTGTGGCGAATTGGACGAGTCACCGTGTATATTATTTTATAGTTATTGTTGGGTTGGCTATGAAATAATACTCTTAGGTAAATGTGGTTAGATTTTTATTTAAATTAATAATTAATCTAATAGGTAAATTAACCTACCAAGAAAATTTTTGGTTTGTTTATTCGAATCCAAGTATTTTTCGGCGAAAATCAAAATATAAAGATTCTTTATAATAATTTAAGAGTATGTACAAAATTATTAGCCAAGGCAAATTAAAAAGAAACTCACATTTTATATAATTAAAGTATTTATTAGTAACACCTAAATCACAGCATACTGTTTCAATAACTTCAATTGCTTTTTAAATCCATCATTTGGCTGTATGGCCGGCCTTTTAGTTTTAACTAAATTATATGCTTCTTCATAGTTCATGCCCTCATATTGCATTAAATAAGCGATAGACACCATTGAAGTACGAGACACGCCTGCATTACAATGTATTAGAACATTTTGTTTGTTTTCAATACTAGTTCTTATAAATGGTAAACATTCAGTCAAAGTAGGTTTTATATTTGATTCGGGCAAATCCAAAATAGGAATAAACTTATGATTAATATTTGTAATATCTACATGAATACCTAAACTTAGTACATTTTGTATATTATACTTTTCTAAAATTTTAATATCAGCACAATCTTGAGAACCTATATATAAATTATTTACAATTAAAATTGGTGTATCATCTGGATTTGTATCTACAATAAAGCCATAGCTTTTATCTACTAAAGTTCCAGAACCTTCCATATATTTTATACCATCAGCACGAGTCACTACTGTTGCAGTTTCTTTAAGTTTTTTCTTTTGCTTTTTCAATTCATTTAGAAAACTCATTTTTTGTTTTTTTTTTAGTAACAATATTAAGTTATATTGTATTCATTTTAGTGATTATTCTTTTAACTATATGTGTTGCAAAACTCTGTTTTCTCTAATTCTTTATTTACTATTCACATTAGATTCAATAATTTTTGTATTATTATTAATATTATTTAAATTTGTGTCATAAATCAAATCTTCTGGATTATATTTGACATCGCAAAGATATAAACCATCTGGAGGGCAATTCTGAATAAAAGTATACCAAGAATGTTTTGAAGGTACTTGCAACATAACTTTTACATCATTTGGTTGTAACTTGCCTCTAGCTACTGTAATAAGAGTGCCTACCATTCGCCGAATCTGAAAAGAAGGGAGAAATTCTATAGTGTTAGGTTAATATTTATTTAATTTATATTTCTATTTTCTTCGCTCTAGTGTCGAGGTAAAGTGCGGCGTTGAGATCTGCCACTCAACACGCAATGCCTCCGGAATGTGGCAGAAAGTGTGGAACGGAGTGTCTTAACATTAAGTTCCCTGTGCCTACCTTGTGCTGTGTGCGGGATACAGTGTTAAGCAACACTTTAAATAAATAAATCGATTTAGCTTAGATATTCGAGCCTAATGTGGTATACCGCTCATAGCAGAGTCGACAGAAGTAACCTGGGAACCTTCGAGACACTTGGTTCTCATTATGACGCCGTTCCCTTTTTTCCGTTGAATTTTGGATTTTTTAGTGAGAATCGTACCCACAATTCATTTTGTTTACTGTGTAGTGTACTTGTACCACAAACCACTCCTTTTTTAAAAAAAATGTACATTTGAACGTAGCGGGACTTCAATCTGCATCTATTGGAAACATAACAAAAAGTCAAAATTTTTCTTTCCTGGAATTTGTGATATTTATTTTCGTTAATTCCAACGAGTTGTTTTGTGGGGATTATTTTAAAAATACTTCTCAGATATACCATTTCATTAAGTTGTTCTAATGAGATTAGTTTTATATTTGTTCATATTCAGATTTTGCATTCCATTCTTTCTTCAGTATTAAGATATATAAGAGTGGACTTACTTGGTTGTGAACAAACCCCTTTCCAAAAAACTCAATATCCCAATAATCAAAATATTGTTTTTTTCCATTAGGATAGCTAGTAACGCAAGGTGCTCCCGGCCGTATATCAATAGATTTAATTTCCCTTCTGTTTTGTTTATTTTGATTTAATTTGTCAAATTTTTTAAATGTTGTAAAATCGTGATAGCCTACTAGATGTTTTGCTCCCTCTTTGAATCTTCCTATGTCAAAATTTCTGGATCTAAAAATATATAATTGAGAAATTGTTAAGTAAAATATTTTATTTAGATTTACTCTGTATTCTGCAAATAGCAGAGTAGACAGATGGCACCTAGTTTTAAGACAGTGTTCCCCAGGCACTGTCCAATTTTCCAGATATTGTGTATAAAGTAAGGAACTCGACACCATTTTTTGTTTCAATGCCAGAGTAAGTCCCTAGGCGGGGAATTAAACCAAACACCTATTACGATTATAGTCAGTCTCTGTGATACTAAATAAATAGGCATCCTCTTCTTTGAAAAAGGGTAAAGCTGCTACCTCCAATATGTATGTAACTTACAAGTACAAAAAGATGTAATCTCACATCAAAATAATAGGAATATTATATGTATCTGTTTATTTTTCCAATTATTTTACCTTATAAAATGACACCTTCTCCATTCTTCTATGGGCACAAATTGGCTTATACCACTTCCATACTCATCTACTTCTATATCTGTTTTTAATACTGCTAATCTATAAAAAACAATTGAATTAGAATTTATTTTTAATATAAATAAAGATATTATATTATTATATTAAGTAATTTAATATAATTTTGCTTACTTTAATTTGTATATTTTACAAATTCTCATTTTATTATTTTGAAAAATATTAGTAACCTTGGTGTGATTTCATATATATAATTTTGATGTCTAAAGAATGATACAACTTACCTATATAAATAAGTTCTTGATGTTGGCAAAAACCGTGCATGAAAATTGTCATTCACTCTCAAGCATTTTCTTACAAATATGCTTATTTCATTTTTGTGAAAAAAACTATTCAGTTCATACGTAATGAAATTAGGCTCAAATATATTTTCACCTCTTCTTATTAAATCAAAATGCGCACTAGTATTTAATGCGTGGACACCACCATCTGTACTATAAATATTTTTAGAAATTGTTATAATATTACATTTTATTGTGGGGCAGGGCATGTGAAACAGAGTTTTAATAATATGTAGATTGAAAAAAATACACATACATAAAAAAAAACATTTTATTAATAAACTACAATATAGGACTTACCGGCTAGACAGAATTAGGTTAGGATATTCCAAAGGTTTTAACTTAAGTAAAGCTATTTCCATTACACCTTGGATACTACTTGGGTCTGGGTAGTTTCGTCCGTCTTTAAGCCACAACTTTTCGGAAGCTCTGTCAGTCAATACAATGTTATATTTAGTATGAAATATCGTATAAGATAATCAGCGCAAATAATAATATAGAACCTGCCTAAATTTAGTACCTATATATGAAAAGAATGTTAAATATCTCGCTTTCATGTTTGTTTATTACATAAAAATAAATTCTATAACAAAGTTAAGAAATAAGGTTATAATATCGATCTATGACTATAAACATTATTTTATAACAAATCATATGTATATCAAAATTGTGTCAGTGCTGTCAGCATGCAAAATGCTGCCAGTGGCAGATAGTTTGTTTAATATGACTGTTCAATGTGGGAAATGCCACTTATTATAATATACTACTTTATTGTACCACAACTATAATTAATTAAATTAAATTAACTCAAACTTACTTTGTCAATCAATTTAGGTACAAAAATCATGATTTCGTAGTATTCGCTATTTTTTATTTTTATCGTATAAATACGCTATTTCGAACCTATCTAAAAAATGGTATATTGTTCGTTAGAATTATTAGATTAATAGAATATTGTGCAGTTAGTATATTCTTCACTTTACGATACGATTTATTTTTGCGTGAAATATTGTTTTAAATGGCACAAAATTTGTGGCACTTTCTAAAACGATTTTGACACCTATGAAAGAATAATTAGTTAGGTAGCCCTGCTCTTACAACATGATCTTTTATATTCGAGAATCTGATCGTTACTCTAGATATATTTTTCATTTCAAATAATAGTGCCAAAGAAAACATTTCGACATTCAAGTTACGCTTGCATGTCAGGAAAATGCGCGCTTTTAAGCGACTGCGAAGGTGGTAACCAAATATTTGTGATTGTCTGGCAAGCGTATAAACTAGTGATTTGAATATTTTGACGTTTGCTTATTTCACTTTCACATAGTAAACGTCACCAGCGACAGTTTGTAAAAATGGCTCAAAAGACGTGGCATTTGTTGTGTGTTATAATACTAATATTTACAATTTTATCACACGTTGGTAAGTCAACTTCGTCTTCAGCGTCACCATGGTACGAAAACCTTCCCGCAGTCACGATGGACTACAAAGTGCACATCGACGCCGGCAAGGAAGACTGTTATTTCCAATACGTCCAACCGGGCGCTACATTTTACGCGAGTTATCAAGTAATTAGCCTTTCTTTCTAATAACATATGCTATCTATTTAAGTGTCTCTCTGATTGCAACCTTTGAAAAATGCAAAAGTTTATATGAGTTGTTTTATTGTGTAGGTGTTAAAAGGTGGTGATGGAATGTGTGGATTCGCTGTGCGGCATCCAAATGGTCAAATAGTGCATCCTTATGAATGGCGTCAGAGCGCAGAGTACGCGGACCAGTCGAGTTCTGGCGGCTATTATGCAGTGTGCATTGATAACCAGTTCTCAAGATTTGCAGGGAAGCTAGTCAATTTGTACCTGTCTGTTATAAGATATGATAAGTGGGAACAATACGCAAAGGAAGTGGAAGAGCTAGACATGAATATAAAAAATTTCACTGTAAGAAACTTAATTTATTATAATTTTGAATTTGAAATTTTTTGAGTTATTTTTTTAACATAATGGTGTTATTTCTTTCAGAACTCAATCCAGTTTGTAGAGCGTAATGTAAATGACATTTTGCAATATCAGTATCATTCTAGGGCAAGAGAATCTCGGGATTATAATTTATTACTTGACAATAATACTTATGTATTAAGGTATGCCTTCTTTGAGATTTAAATATTATATATTATATATAAAAAATATTATTTATATTATAAAAAATAGAAAAAATATATTGTAAAGTAATTATTATTGTTTACTGAAGAATAGAAATTGAACACAAATCATTATGTTTTGGCCTGTCAGCTTATACATACACATCTTTAAAACTGCTGAATGGTTAGAAAGTTTTTTGTTTGTATAGCTATTAAACTAGGCTATAATTGATTACAAAAGTTGGAACAGCAGTCAAGTTAAATTATATGAAATAGTGAAATGCTGCCTTAACAATTTATTGTTGACATAAAACAGCAGGATTATATATTATATATATTTAGTATTATGGAATTGTCAAGTCAATGATTGTGAGGGTGATCTTGGCTACAAAAGCATAATTATATTTTATTTTCTGAAATTCCTCACTTAGCTAAGAAAGTGTGACAACAAAAGTAAATAATAATCATATCTATAAATATAATCTTTGAATTTCAAATAATTTACTATAAGTACACTAAAGTTATTACATCAAACGTGAAAAAAACCCACGAAAGCAACTCAGTGGACTTTTTGAATTATTAGTATTTACAAATCACTCTAGTTATGAGTGACAAAAATACTTTTGAAACAAGACTAGGGTGAGCATTTCATTCTAATGTGACCGTAAACACATCTTGTAGATTGTGGATTCCATTATGACTTAAGGAAATAACATATTTAATTTCCTTGCTTTAATAAGAAGACAAAGTGTGGCGTCGAGTCCTGCTACTTAATGCGCAACACCTTCAGAATCCAGCGGGAAGTGGAAGTAGGAAGTGTTCTAATGTGAATGTCGTGCATTAATATAAGGTTCCTAGGTTCACTCTGACAATCCTGCTATGTGTAGTATTCAGTGTGAAATTAAAACAACCAAAACTTATAAAATTGACTCTGCAACCATATGTTTCTGCTTTATAAAATGCATTATTACAAATCACCCTGATTTTTGTTCCAGGTGGTCTCTTGTTCAAATCCTAGCCGTAGCTGCAACTGGCACACTACAAGTATATTTTGTAAGAAAGCTATTTGAAGTTAAGGATAATTCTTCTAAAACAAGAATTTGATTCTATTTAGAATGTTAATGTTAAAATTATCACTACCGACTGAATATAATCATTCCTGGATATTCTTCTCAAAGTACACATCTGATCTCTAATTTTTTTACCCAGTTTTTCTAATCTCATATAGTAACATTTTATATTTAGGATTTTTACGTGCTGTTATTGAAATAGTCCTTAATGTTGATATAGCAATATAATAAATAAAAACTTTTTTTTTTAACAAAGCTTAGGTTAATGCATTTTTTGTTTTACATTTTATATATGTTAGTCAAACCTTCCACATACTCAATCAACTAAATAAAGACATAATAAAATGTATTTCTATATTTATAAATTGAAGTTAGTTTTTTATTGAAGATTATTATTTTTGATTTGTTTTTTTATACAAAAGAACTGTTGTTATTGTATTATATCTATTGGAATATTTTTTTACATAACTAGTGTAAGATTGATAACTGTATTAATTTTAAATATTATATATAAATATGTGAAAAGGCCTTAAAGTGACGAAAAACAATATATATATATATATATAATAAAATAAATTATACGCATTCATGACTTTTTCTTATATTTTATGCCACTATGTTTTAGTCCATAACTACGTCATACGTTAAGGGGAAGGGATTCCACAATGTTCCACAATGTAATTTAAATAAAAACACATTAGGTCCTTAGGATTAAAAAGCAAAATAAAATTTATTACAATATTTTAATATGAAAAATTATATTTGATGGTAATTACAATGTCATTTTAAGTAAAAACTATCTATAATAAGTTTATACATACGTCATACACAATTGTAATTTAAAATTAACATTTTTATTATACTTAATTCTGTTTAGAAACAGAACTATTTTAACATTAAAAAATAAAAACAATAACTTAATAAAAAAACGTTAGTATTTTCAATTATTTGAATTAAAAAGGGAATGTTTATTGCATAAATATTTTCAATTATATTATCTTAATTTCTTACACTCGCATACATTGACTAGTTAATTTTTAAACAGCAAGCGAGTGTGTATTGATAATAAAATCTGAAGCAAATAAGTCAAATATTTAAATTTAACCAAATTTCTTTCATCGAAAATATCAATGCCAAAATATAGATAACGGGAAAATCCATTCTGCTCGCAACGGGAAGATCCATATTAGCTTAGGTTGTACATTTGTTGGTTATTGATTACTTTCTAGATATAATTAAAACTATATTATTTTCTCTTTTTAATATTTCTGTACACTAATCTGTGAATCTCATACGTAACTGTACACTTCACATATACATAGCTACACTAAGCGTGTCGTTAAATTACGAATGCATAAGTATATAGCATTAAGTTAAAAGCACCAATATTAAACTCTAAATTATGGTGCGATAAAGAATGTCAAAACGATGTTAACATTACGAAAGGCAATCTGGACGGACGTTTTAATTTCTTGGAGCACATTTTATTATCAATATCATTTAGCTGCAATACTTACTTCAATATATTTACCATATTTTAATTTTTATTAAATGTTTCAAAATTTATTATTTCATTGAGCTTGTGTTTAAAATATATATAATTTCAATTTCAATAAATGTAATTCCATATTTTAAGAAATTAAATGAAACATATTATTAATATATCATGTACAAAAATTTGTATATAATAAATAGATTTAATTCAGCAGAAGTATCAGTCAGAAGAAGCGAGTTACAGTAACAGATATTTAATTACGTCATTGAAATTGAATTGCTAGTGCAACAAATACAATATATAGAGTTGGAACTAATTCCAAAATTTCATACAGCTAATACAAAATATTCAGTATTAAAGTTGTCCAGTTACAAATCTTTCAGATCAATCGCGCCTCACATATCATACGTCACCTGTCATCTGTCAGTGTGACACGGCAGGTTTCCGCTTCTGGCCCAGGTAAGTAGCTGACAGAGCGAGCAGGCGGTACCGCTGGCGCAAGTTGCGCGCGCGCACGTGCGGGGAAGCGATCTCGGTTGCGTAGGCGCCGGGGAACCAGCCTGCCTCGCCGTCGCGCGTGCGCTCGCCGTAGTACCAGCCTGAGGGGGAATTATTATATTTTATGATTAGTTTTTACAATTTTTTATACAGTCATTGGTGTGCGAGGCGTATTTCTGGAATCTAACCTTCAATTTATATACATACTGTGATCACAGATTACCCCATAATTAATATGTCAATTAATGTATAAAATATTAGTAACGTACATCTCATAGCAGACAAAACTTAATACTATTGAC
Organism: Heliconius aoede; assembly: GCA_037355905.1. Taxonomy (NCBI): domain Eukaryota; kingdom Metazoa; phylum Arthropoda; class Insecta; order Lepidoptera; family Nymphalidae; genus Heliconius; species Heliconius aoede. The sequence continues at coordinate 986 of JBAIZZ010000358.1, read as the reverse complement.
ACTTATAACAATACCAATTTTGAAGCACAATTTTGTTGGGTGCACTCTACCAACTGCACTGGTACATCCACATACGTTAATATAAGTACTCACCCTCACTCGTCTTCCTGGTGACATTAACCACGTCCCCTTGCGCCAGCGCCAGCTCGTCGGGCTGCCTCGGCGCATAGGCGTACAGTGCGGCTACTTGCGGACAGTCCCAGCCCGCGTAAAGCGTCTCCCCGTCGGCGGCGGTGGGCGGCGCGAGCGCCTCCGACCAGCGGCGGAGGTCGGTCTCGGTGGGGCATGACATCATCTGAGGGGGGTTTAGATTAATATTTAAGTTTAAGTTATGGCGCAGGGGCAAAAGCTGGCGGCTGTTAATGGAGACGTTGCGGGTTCGTTTACCAAGAGAGGAAATTAAATATTGAATTTATTTTCATTTCCCTCTCTCTCTGTAACTAATCTGGGTAGCCAGGACACGACACTAGGTACCCACCCAGGCTCCCTCAATCTACCCTGCTATGTGCGGGTTGCGAATGAAGCTTAAAAATGGTAAAGCCAATGGAAAGTTTTGAATTTGGAAGTTGTTAATAGACATATTAGTTACAAGATCTGTCAATAATTAGGAAACTAAGTAGATTGTGATGTGACGTGATAAATGTAGAACAAAACAAACAAACATACCATCTCAATAGTTCTTCCCTCATGGTTCTCTAACAGCGTCAACAACAGCGCGTGCTTGGCGCCCGCCGCCGCGTCACTAGAGCACACTTCGACAAGTGACCGCGGGCAGTGATCCACCACTACGTAGCACTCCTCGCTAAAACCAAAGAATATACTATTTGGGATGTTTTTTAAACTATGTAGTAATTATATGTTATGTGAGTTTTTAACTAAAATAAGTAATTTAAACACTCTTTGTACACTCTAGATGAAGTTATCATTAAAAAAAACCCATGCATCACCATCACAAGGTAAAATGTATTTAAAAAAATAATTTACCC
>JBAIZZ010000357.1:386250-439706 GCA_037355905.1 Heliconius aoede | reverse complement strand
AAAAAAGGATCGTAATGCTCAGCAATTTGTATACCCGAGCTGGATGTATGGCAGTACGGTTTAACAGGGGATTTGCAGTATTCATAGCCATCGTCACTGTCACCGTCTCCTCGTGTACGCTCCTCAAGCTGACCACATAATTCATAATTATGGAGACTACTCTCATCACCTTCAGGGTGAGATCTCATTTCCAACAGGCACTGATAAATATTTTCATCTGGTCTTTCTGGTTCTTTAGGTATTTCCGGTAATGGGCAATTTATTTTTGAATTTCTTTCAGATTTTACTGGTATTACTACTACGTTCTCATTATCACGTGGTTCTAATAGTTCATAATCATCTTCGACATCAAGATCAGCCTTGGCTTTAGAGGTATAGCCAGCAAGTATTTCTTTATTGCATGCTTCAATTAAATTACTTTCAAAATCTGAATTCTGATCAGCATCAGATTTGTCAATATTTACTTGAGATTGTTCATTAATTTGAGATTGCTCAGATTGCTCTTGATTTATTTTTATTTCCTCGTCATCACAGCTGATAGTGGTTTCATTCATTATCACACTTACAAAATCGTAAGTGCTTTCAGATGCCGATTTATCGAGATCCGAATAAATTTGACTACTTTTTCTACGCCAAAGAAATGAGTCGTTTGGAGTTATTTGTGTATTTACCTCTTGATATTCATTGTTATCGTCAACAAGTTTCTGTGTAGGTGCTATAGAAGGAATAATATCTTCAGATAGATTTGTATTTACTAGTTCAGTGTCTTCTTGTATTATCTCAACTACGTGAAGTGGTAACTTGTCGGAATGTATATAATTAGTCTTAAACTTATTTTTGTCATAAACTAATTCTTTCTTTTTCACATCCGTTGTGTTCTTTATTATGACAGGTTGTTTTGCTTGAAAGTCAGTAGCAATAGACTTAACACTTTTTATTTTAGGAATGCCATTTTTTAATACTAGGTTTTTTGTTAATACTAAAGAAGATTTTTTTTCAGGTACTTTTGGTTTTTCTTTAGGTATAAGAGTCTTAGGAATTGAGCTATTCGGACTTTTTAATGTATTACTATTTGTTTGGGCACTGATTTCACATTCAAACTTTTTGATTACATTTCTTACATTAGTTTCAATTTGCATTTCGGCCGAATTCACTTTAGGAGATTCAACGTTATCCTCCTTTTTTCGTGGACTACCGTCAATTGTATCTGAACCACTTTGTTGTTCACTAGAGTCATTATATTTTAAACGTTTTTTTGGAGATTTTGGAATTTTGTTGCCATCTGATTTAGAACGTATAACGCGTATCTTACCACTTGAGCCTTCCGATAAAATTAATTTATCAATGGAATCTACGCTTGAACATCTTTTTCTGTTGCCCCGTCTTTTAGAGTTTCTTCTATGCCGTAACACTATTTTGATATTTGGACTAGAACTAAGAGTGGATGATGGGGTAGAACTGTTACTTGTAGAATGTCGAGATGCTGATTGCAAATTTTCTATTGTTTTTACTATTTTTGATTGTGAAATCCGACCACTGCTGCTATCGTGCATTAAACCATTAAACTTTTTTGTGAGTTCCGAAACTTTACTGCTAGTTATCGTCATAGTGGTCTTGGTAACAAGCGGTGGACGTCTGTAAGATGCAGATGCACTTTTTACTTTAAAACTTACTTTTCTTTGTTGCTGTTCAACTTGTCTTTTGTTATTTTTGGGAATATCAATGGGTGCGCTACATTGTTTATTTCTTTTACTATACTCCGGTGATTTTTGCTCGGTTCCTCCACCAGTACTTCTTGTATCATCACTCTCTGTAACAGTTACTATTTGTGCATAATGCAACGTTTTTTCTTTTTCTGTTTCGGATAGAGATAATGGTTTTACGGAGGCATTCATAAAAGCTCTTTTGGTTTCATTTAATAATTTATCTCTGTCATTTGTAGATGAAACAGGAGGTTTTATTGGTATTGAATAAATACATTTTTCGTTTAAGCTTTGCTTTTGTTTTATCGCCATAGTATCGGCTTCGGGTAAAATGAAATTTTTCAATAGTGCTTTAATAGTGCCGTGCTCTTTCTCGTCCGTATTAAATTGTTTGATTGAAGATATAAAGTGTTTAGTGTTCATAGATTCGCCTGCCATTAGGCTGTTTAATAACATTTGTGTTGGATTTCTCTGGCTGGTTTTCTACGCCATCTGAAACAATTCAAATGATAAAATTAATATACGCAACCAACAACATCGAAATTCCAATAAATTTAACATATCATGTCATTAACTATTACTTTCGAGTATAACTTCATTAAAGATCATAACACCGATCGATCGTGATGATTTATAAGCGAAAGTAGTTTGAGTTTAAATATGTTAAAATGGTATGGTTATGGTAGTTAATTTTGAATATATCTTCAATAACGTTAGATTGTTGTGTTAATGTTATAAGCGAGTTGATGTTAATTGTTATTCAAAATATTAAATCTATTCTTCTTCTTCAAAATATTAAACAAAAAAGTTAATTTAACACAATTAATTAAAGTTAATATAATTTAATATAAACGAATTCATTTTAACATTTTTTAGTTCGCGGCGGTTTGCTTCGCCTCCCTACAAGCACGTAGGGAACGGCGTGTCTTAACACTATGTTTCCCCTGCTTACCCTATATGCGAGTATAGCGTGAAGGTAAAAAAATACGTCAACTGAGCTGTACTGTACATATTGTTACAAAGCTCTCACGGTATTGCGTCTGACATGGCATTTAGTTTGCTAACATCTAGAATTTCCTTAACGTTTAACCGGTTTTTATTAAATTCTTCGTAACTATTGTGTTGTATGAACATGGTTTGATTGTGTTTTTCTTCGTCTATATCAAAGGCTATTACGTGATAACAATTTATATAAAATCTTATAACTAATAAAAAAAAACCAAAAACAACACAAATTAAACCATGTTATAAAAAGTAAGTAAGCCCCACATTTCAAATGGAAATAGCCTATCTATCCATTCTAAGTATACCTATTGATATATGAATAGATAATGAACTATCCAAGAGAAATCTTTTTTTTTATTTACACCAGCAAGTAGTTCCTCAGGATTAGGAGTTCAACCATACAAATTCATCATCTCTATTATATTAGTATATAGATATATTTGTATCTTATTCAACTTTAGCAAAGGAATATATATTACATAAAAATGTTAAGAAAACCGGCATTTTGCTATTCGCATGTTGTCGTCACCCACAACTTGTCCAAATTAGGTTTTACAGTCATTTGATCAACCAAAACAGTTGAGGTCAATGACCACATAAATGTATGTCTAGTTGTAACCTTACAGATAATATTAGGATTTTAATAAACCAAACTGAACTGTTGCTTTATACGTTTAGTTAAGTAACTAAATTGCTCGGTAATTAATTAATTTGTTTTTTTTTTCCTATTAAGGTGGAAAGTTTAAGTGAAGTCTCTTAAAATCCAATATGGCAGAATATCAAAGTTATGGATTATCAAATAACACTTTTCGAAGAATACTAAAAATTGTAAGTAAATAAACTCTGGTAACGAGGCAAAGCCATTTAAGTTTTTTATGTATGACGTAAACAATTATATTTAATCCTTATATTTGAAAGAAAGTAGAAAATTATCAAAGAAATATTTTTGTAAATTTATAACTTATAAATAATATAAAAAAATTATAATTTTAGTTGCTAAAACGAAATGGAACGAAAACTATGGTATGGCCTTCTTCGTTTCCTTTTTGTGAACCTTGTACAGAATCGCAGGTGTACCGATGGATGGAGTGTGCCTTCGGAATATTTTCCCACTGTGGGTTTTCCTACGAGTTTGGACGTGCACATTTATTATTTATATAGTTTTATATAGGGTTGTCTACCCTTAAAGAAAACTTAAAAGTTTTATTTATATAGCACAATTATATTTAAGTAAGACATCTTAAGACGTAGATGGAGGCTCTAAGTTCCACGAAGTGTTAGATTGTGCCGCCCTTCACACTATATTTTAAATGAGCGGCAAGAATAAGCGATAGTATGATTGATAGAAGTTATCAATTCTATTTGCAAATATTATTTTTCTAAAATAACACAGAAAGATATAGACCCTACATATATCAAAAAAAAAGGAGAGTCATTGAAAGTACTTCCTATGACAGCATCACCTTGTTAGCATTGAAACTAAGCAAGTGTGCCGTCACGAATCAATATATATTATTAGTTTTGCAAGTGTCCTGTTATTGTATGCGATGATTTCACGGCTATTTGAATGACAATGGTGGTGAGATGTTGCCAATGAACAGGTAGCGTTTCGAGTAGCCGATACGACGCCAAGTGGTGTGAATACATGCGAGCTTACATGTCTACTCTATTGGGTTATAAAATTATGATAAATTTATATTAAATTCTGTCACTTTCACAATTGGTTGTAATTTGAGAAAACAAATTACACGCAAATGGACTGCGACACAATAATCTATAGTTAACTATATCAATTATATTTAGTAAAATAACATTTTTATTATTATTTTTTTATATATATTAATTGTCTTTTTTTTTTTGGATTTTTTATACTTTTTTTTTATTTTTCCTAATGAATAATTGTGCACAGTAAAGTATAAATGAATAATTCATAAATTCACACATACAAATTTAGAATAAATTATTCGAGAATTGGACATTTAAGATCGATAACGGATTTAGTTGCTCTTGGTAAACGTTATTTACATGAGTAACGGTAATTGCAAGTGAGGCACGTAATCGTCACAAAGCGTGTCTGTATACAAGTGGGCCAAATTATCAGTTTTTGAGCCCAAATACATACATACATATGTACATGAGATGTGCCTAATACGTGCTATTTTTGTGTATTGAACGAGCTCTCATCATAGTGTAAGATTTTAAAAAAATGTAATATGGCAAATAAAATATATTCTGATACAAATAAAAGAAAAACAACTTCACCTTTGTTCGGGATAGATAGAACCTTTTGTCATGTGTGTTGAGTTGTGGAATTTAAATCCTATGTCATCGTCATTATTTTGATGAAAGAAGAAAATCACAATATTTCAAAATAGCGTCGGAAAGGAAAAAAAATTAGTATCTGAACATTAGGTTCTCTCTGTATATTTTGCTTTTCATAGTGGTAGCAGAACCTAAAAAATTAAAATTTCTTATATAATATAATATCACTTATTTAATACGGATAAATAAAAATTTCTAAACTCCAATTCTGCCTGACAGTATAAAGTTGAAAACTGGATCAGAAAGTTAAACCATTGCGGCTGTTGCTGTTATCATTTACGTTGTTTCAGATGTTGTATCTAGGGCTTTTGAACCAGAGGTCAAATGGTGCTTTCACTTGCTCTGGGAAAGTTCGATCAGCTTTTAACTGTGATTTATCAGGTAAGACGAGACGACGTTATGGCGGAATTGCACATTTTATATATCTCTAAAATATATGGGACAAATAATTTCATTTTCATTTCACTTACATTTTTGTATGGGAACATAGTGACGTTAGAAGTATTATAGTATTCCTTCATGAAAATGGTAAATAATATATATTATATAAATATGTGAGATAACAGTGTACAGGCACCTTCATATATATTAACATAATAGGTTCCTTCTGCATATCGTGCTGTGTGCGAGATACAGCGTGAAACTGAATTTCTAGTTAACTACTCAATTAATTACTCAATTAATATTCAAAAAAATTATCTTTTCATATTAAATCACAGGAAATTATCAGTTAAAAATTGAATAAGAGAAGTAATAAAACCGGTATCCTCAGGAAGTGTATGATCCCGTGCGCATTGCGCAACGTCGCGTGTCACCAATTACTAATTTGAAACGCGCACGCGCATCCAAATCTCGAAAGTTTATACGTGATAGAAATTACTTCTATTTCTAATAGCCATTTAGTTATACAATTGTTTATTTAAGTCAATGTTTATTTACTGACTTTTTTCCTTACAATAGAATAAAATTTCTTTTTTCCAAGACCTTTTCTGTCAATTATTCATTGAGCGATATTCATTCATTTATTCATTGAGCGATACAACTTAACACCGCACTTCTATCAGAGCGGAGAAATGAAAATAATTTAAATGTAAAAATTCCCGAGTGGGGATCGAGACTACAGTATATATTCTCAACTTTTCGGACGTCAAATAATTAACCACCGATTCATTAAAGTTCAGACCGCCTCAGACCTGCGAAAAACCGGAGCAAGAAACTCAGTCATTTTTTTTTTCTAAAAAAATCAGTTTCACACTGTTGTGCATCCCGCACACAGCAGGGTAGGCAGAGGGAACCTGGTGTTAAGACACTCCGTTCCCCGCTTTCTACCAAATTCTGGAGGCATTGCGTGTTGATTGGCAGAATTCAACGCCACGCTTTGCGTCGACACCAGAGCGAAGAAATGGTCGTATAATCGTCAATAAATAGTTCACTTCCTTGAGTGGGGATCGAACCCAAAACCGTGGCGTTACAGTCACATCCTTGTGCCGCTTCGCCACAAGTTTCAAGTTAATAATTTATAGTTTCACACTACTTTATTAGCGACAATGATACCTTCGAAATAGATTGGAGCGAGCATTTCATTCTTTCAAGAAGTGTTAACATTTTTCAAATCACAAGTACGTAATAAGATACCCACAGTAAGACGTACTGTGATGGTATGGTATATACATATCTTTCTCATGAGAAAAAAATGTGAAAATTTATAAATAATATAATATCTAGATAATAATGTAATAAACTATATGGCCAATAATACTAACAACATAATGTTATTATTATGATAAAAGCGAAACTTAGTACGTGATTATGTACTTGTCGCCGATGCTTGTGTACTTACTTCGTTGAAAGTAATAATTTTCTACATGTTTACGATGTTCAGACGTTGACGCGTGAAATAACATACTTATTACATATTTGTATAGGCATAAAAGAAAAAGTTATTATGAAAGTCAATTTCTTTGTAACAATATAACATACTAAGCTATTATTGGCTGTTATATAATTATTGGAAGAAGTAGAAAATTAAATGTCACTCTTTTGTGAATTGAAAAAAGTATTTTTTTATCAAACAAATATATTAAATATTATGTAGGTTACCTTATCGAAAGAGAGTATCTCTTTTATTATATACATATTTACTATATTTTTTACAATTTACTGCGAAAAAAAAATCCTAATAAATCTTTTAAAATCAAATCAAATTTTTATGCTAGTTGTACAAGGTCAAACCGCAGAATACTTGCCAGCTGTTACATATAACTGTCGCTAACGGCACTCTCAGTCGATGAATTGAAATTAGCTGAATAATAAACAAAATCGATTCGTTTTCAATCTGTAGCGTTTAACATCTTTATCCTTTTTTTAATGTTTATTCTGTTTGTGACAATAGTAAAGTGCAAAAAACTTCGACAGAGATTTTACTCAGTCGAGGTATGAAATAAAAAAGCGATGATAACTTTACGACAATAAATAACATCTGAGAAGTGTCTGGTAACAAGACAAAGCGCGTTGAATTCCGCCAATGAACTCGCAATGCTTCGAGAAATTCAATCCGACAGAAGTAAAGAACGGAGCGACTTTTCCCTCTGCCTCCCCTGCTATATAGGGTATACAACGTGAAATAAAAAGAACTGTCCAAATACATCAATCTCAACGCGACAATTTTTCTCGCGACAATAAATCAAACAATTGAAGAAGTTCAACAAACAAACTCTTCAACAAATTTAACAAGTTACTTCTAATTTATTCATAGCACAGTAATATAACATAATATTTTTCTACTGGCGTTTTAGCATAATGGAAAGTAGAGTTAACAAAAAAATAGGCTTTAGGACTGTTTGAATAGAGCGATATTTAATTCTGTAAATAATGCCACTTTCATAACAGTAAAAGGAAAATCTTTGAACGAACCAATACAATGTGACATGTCAACTTAAAACCTTAATGGAGATCGATCGATACCTTTCATTATGAAGCACACTCGCACGTGTTCAATCAAAAATTCCATATTATTTACTGACATTGTGATTTCTATTAAATACTACATAAATGGCTACTACTACTCCCATCCATCTATGTAAACTGAAATATCTACGAGCCTATGAAATAAAGGTTTCACTTAAAAACTACATATATTCTACAAGATATATATATATATATATATATATATATGTATATATATATATATATATATAAATATAATATAAATGGTGTAGTATATTATATTATTAAACCAGTATCAGTAGCGCTTACCCCAAAGGAGACTGAGAGAACTCCATTGATAAACGAGTCTTTTAAAAACAAATACGGATATTTAAAGTAAAAACAGATGAGGCAAGATGTAAATTCTCATACATGACAGGCATTATTTGTCTTTTAAAGATGACAACACAATTGGCGGGAAATGGTTTTCACTTTCATCAATGACAACGCGCGTCACAAGAAACGCTAAATTGGCTGCGTGTATAACTGCGCCTACTGTAACTCATAATGTCATTAGAAATAACAATGTGTAATTAACAAATGTTTAATTTAATTAATGTTTCATAAAATTTTAATGCCTTACGTAGTCTAATATATTTTTTTAGTTTCACACTGCACTACTGTTATTGTGCTACCTACTGTATGTATACCGCACTTAGCAAGATGGCCACATGGAACCTGGGAACCTTAAGATACCTCCGTCCGGCCACGCTTTGCCTCTTTGCCAGAACGAGATTCCTCTGAGTGGGATCGATCGCTTTTACATTTTACATGTTTGTTGTTTGCGCCACGACAAATCCTCTCATATGATACTCATGATGAATGAACGTAAAATAATTGACCATTAGAAGTTTAGATATCCTTCATGTCCAATTTAATTAATGTCAATGATAAGTTTATAACATAAAGCAGTTTTGCGCAATATTCCTTTCATGGTCTAATTATTTTATAATAAGATATATTCATTTTATAACAAGATATGTATATTTTGACCACAATTGCTAGCCTAATTTTAATAAATTAATGCAATATTTTTTTTCTGTTAACATTATAATTAATTTATAAAAATAGACCCCTCCTTATTATTTACATTGTATGTATTTTGTATTTTATTATATAAGAAAATCGGAAATGTTACATTTAAATGTATCTCAAGAGCGCTAGACTCAGAGAGCTCACAGAATAAAAATGGAAAAGAAGATTAAAACAAAAGATATGACACCCACTAATGACAACTCACGTCAGCCATTATTACATATAATAATGTGGTGGCATTGTTTTACAAACATGGTTTCTCTATATAAAGCAAACATTTAAAACACTTAGGTGACATAACAGAAACAATTGAATATAACAAGGCAAACAAAATTATTGTTTTATTTTAATATAGAAATAGTTTTTTTTAAAAGTGAAGAGTGTTTCACTTTTAGGCAAAGAACTTTTTATATGCTATTATTATGGATTCATATTTTATTCAATTATTTAGAAAAAGATTCTTAGCATGGGATAGCTCGGATGACTGTTAGAGACCTGCGACCAAAGTAGATCCACACGGTCCGAGTTCTTAATTGTATTATATCTGATCAAATTAATTCATAATGTTTTTACAAGCGATCCCTTCGAAGTACGTTAAAAAATTAAATCTTTTAACAAACTATATAAGCTATACATACTCGCTCCCTCTCTCGCGTACAAATTGCGTCACAATTGATCTCTTTACATATGATATGAATAAATTTATGCAAGAGTGGAAATAAAAAAAAAGGGTTAAATTGTTAATGATGTATATATAAAATTATTTATATTTTTTAATTGTAATTAAGTATTAAAATTTACATTATTTTAAGCATATGATTGTTAGTCTTATTACATTTTAAATTAACTTAATCTGTTGTAAGAAAAAAAAATGCAATTGATGAAACGAAAAATAACCAAAATTTCAATATCAACTTTTAACGTAACTTCTGTTCTGCTCTTAGTTGCCATACATTATGAGAACATATCGAAATATTAATTTAATATTACGACCACTTATTATTATAGAAAATGACTAATTATTATTGATAATAATGTAATCAAATTAGTGCTAAATATAAAAAAAAATACAATAAATGTACAAAAATATAATTAAAAAAATGAAGGCACGTTAGGAAGTGTTCAAAGAAAAGCCGATTCGAACAAGGCAATAGCCAAGGCTAAAGCAACGGCCGGACGCCGCCGTTTGTATAATAAGCATTGTGTGGTGAAACAATACAGGGTTCAACGCAACAAACAACATGTGGCGGCGGTGGCGGTGGTAACCTTATAACTTATGACTTAATGTACATTTATGATCAAATAGAAGATAACCTGGTATAAAAACAGTGATGATAATTCATTTTATGTGATAAAAATTACTCATTCTGATGGTAGAAGTGATAAGAAAGTAGCAAAATACATGCTAGCTTTTCGATTCGATTCGATTTCGATTTTCACCAATAATTTACAAAAATATAAATATTTTAAGATATTACCAAATTACACGTTTATTTCTTTGTAAATGAAGATATTCCGCTACTGTCATATTCCCTTAGTGGTGGATTTTTAATTATTTTTCAGTTTATGCTCACGCTCTACAAATTACCTATCTGCAAAATTTCAAGTTTCTCGGTTCAGCGGGTAAGGCTGTGCTTCGATCTCTGGGTGTGTCTTAAATTTTCACAAGTTTTTAATTTTTTTTAGCTTCACGTTGTACATCGCACAGCAGGGTAGGCAGAGCGAACCTGTGAACCCAGAGTTACAATTCTTCTATTTCTCACATCCATCGAACTCTAGAAGCATTGCGTGTTGAGTGATTTCACAACTGGCCTTAAAATCAATATTCACCTTCTTTATTTTTCAGATAATTTAGTCATATAAAAATGCTAGGTTTAAATGGACTCATATTTAAAATTATTTAACGTATTCAAACGTCTTTTTTAGAGGCAAGGGAAATAAATGTACTAATCGATTTTAAATATGTGCACTTACGAATGTAATTGAGAGACGTTAGACCGGTCTTAATTAACCTAGTAACGAATTCTCAAAGGTACAGAGTTAATATGACCTCGAATACCAGTTTCATATGTGTACCGCCGGCCCTTTAGAGAAAGTATAGATTTGACTTTTTGATGCATTACATCATTTGTATTTTATGTAAATTTTAAATAATAGTTTATAAAAGAAACATTGCCTTTTTGTTTTTGTTTACGTTTTAACACGTTGATTATTTACATTTTGTTTCAAATAAATGTCAACTAATGGTACAGACACTTTAATGTTTTTCATACATTTATATTTCTTAAATTTATTTATATGGACAAATCGTATTTACAACAAGTTTGTAAACGTAGCACAATCGGCAGTTGCATGCGCGATAATTGTGAATTCGACTCCAAATATTTTTTTGTATTTAAATTTATTTTCTAATATAACATCGTTTTATTCTACTGAAGAATAAATACATATATTATAAATAAATTTAGTATTCATGAAGATTGTATGAATTGCATTGATTGTAACTAATATTACTACACAGCCGAGCTTAGCTAATCGCGTGTGCTCGCGTGCAACGGTGACCCACTTGCGCTGTATATTATATACAGCGGTTCCGATAGAACACGAAAATATGTTTGGCTGGTGAACGTTACAGGAAACGGAAGTTATCACATTTATCTGCGCTTATTTGACGAAGTGGGGCCGTCGTGACTGTTAATATAGCGGTTGTATATTCGATTCCACTCGGGGGAGTGAACTATTTTCATACCCATTCTTCCTCGCTCTAGTAACACAATAGCGCGGCGTTGAGTCTCGTGACTTATCAAGCAATGGCTTAAGAATTCGGCACAAAGTGGGAGAACAGAGTGTCACGACACTAGGTTTCCTCTAGCTTTCCTAATATGTGCGATAAGCTGTTTTTTTTTTTGAAAAATTGATTCTATTTGTAAAGCCAAAAATCTAAACAAATATTATCGTCATATTATGTAAGTATATAAAGTAAAGTAAAAAGAAAATCCGCATATTTTGAAAGTTCACAGTTTTGCACGAATCACTTTTGGGATTTCGTTAATAACTTTAAAGTCTCACATTAATCTCTCATATCCGCTAGATATATTAGTTCAGGATTCTGTATGATGTTGTAAATAGCGATTATATCTTTTTACATCACGTTATAGGCTTTGCTAATCGTTGCTGGCGTGTGAAGACGACCTTAATACGCGTTACATATTACGCCTCGGATTTCTACAAAGCATATTGACTTGAAAAAAATTATGATTTTATTTCAAGAGCTACCGTATAAATATAAAATTAGTTTTACTGTTTGTAAACCGAAAAGCTGTTGCTGATGTATAATATAATTAAAACAAATAACATAAATAAATTATTAGATGCGATTTAAAAACCAGATCTATTTTTTGCAATCAGTTTCTTTGTTTTAAACGTAGTGTTGTTTTCTTCATATGTTATTCCAGACGAAGTAAGCACAGAGAAGTACTTATGTCCCTCTCCAATCACTCACTCTTGCGTTGTACCTATATCTTATTTTACAAATATTTCATAATTTATCCTCCCAACGTAACCAGAGTATTACAACACGTACCTTTCGTTTGAGATTTAACTGCCATTATAATCAACAACTAAAATGAAATATTACACATGTATTTTAATATAAAAATAATTAGAGATTGTCGTCATAACTATTTTAATGTTATTTTAATTGATATTGGATACAAATAATGATAGCTGTAGTGGAAATAAATGCAAGGAAATCATAAAATTGACAACTAGAACGATGTATAGACAAAGTGATAGTTAATTATTGGTTGTTAAAACAAAAGCTCACTATCATAACTTCCAGAAGTCTTTCACTTTCGTTTATATTATGTAAAATGTGCATAAAATTTATTGAAGATATAAACTTTATTAAGCGTACATAGTAATGGTCTGTAGATTTTATTACTAAATAGCCGTTGTCTTACATTATAATTTATAAATCTAAGACGTCCTTATAGAATGAAATTTACTATTATATATTTATTGTGATTTGTCATAAGTCACCCACCTTTATTAACCTCCGATTCGACATGTCAATATATCTGTAGGTCTATCTGTCAAACGTAGTTCATAATATGCGAATGGAACAACTCGCATCATGTGAGTTATTTCATTACTTATTTGACGCAAGTAAGTCTTATAGGCGGGTTAGATAATAAAATATTAGTAGATTCCTTTACTAAACGGCAAAGAGGAACTTTTTAAAGGTCTCGATACTTTTTTTTCGATTCCTTTTTTTGTATTATATAATCACATTTTTGTCCAATTATAGATATTCTATGACTCAACGTCAACTGGAGCCTAGGAAATGTTAATATCTTAACATTTAATCTATAGGCTGAGAGTCGAATCTACAACCACTATGTACACTCACAAATGTGGCACCAGATCATTTGCACTATACCAATCATAATTATTTTGAATTAAATTGCCATAACCTATAGCGACAGAATTTCTGTGAAACGAATTAAATAAATATCACTTACTATATTTCAAATAATAATTTCCATTTTGTCATTAGTCACAAGCGGATATTCGTTCTTTAATGACAGCTCTTCAGATACCTACACAGTGTGTTACAAGATTTACAAATCGTCACACCATTCTAAAATAATAGTGTATTATGCGTTTGGAATTTCCGTGCATATTGCAATGTTGGCCATTATTTCTTATCTACTTTGAGACAGTTAAGTCTCGAGAAGCGCGTGTTTTATTTTTACGCATTGTATATACAAATGTATATGAAGGCATCGTAGCGCAGTGGGACAGCATCTGACTGCAAACGAGATAGTTGGGAGTTCGATCCCGATAGAAGCGCATTAATTATTTTAATTTGCCACCTCTATTGCTCCTCTGAATTGCGTGTAATCATTTAAAGAAATAAGTTCTTTTCTGTTGATTATTGCAACCGAATACAAATGATGAGATGACGAATTCTCTATAAAGTCTACAGCTAAATGATTTTATTAATTCTTAATACATATTGTTGTTATAAATTATAATTTTGTTTCCATTTTACATCATAAAAACAGCGTACAAAGGATGTCTTCATGTAGTTTTCTTATTTTACATCGACTTTCACAAAGAGAAGAGTAACCAGTGCAACCAGGTCAAAGTAATGAAATATATTTAATTTATTTAGATATTTGATTAAAATATAGTTTATGTATGACCTCCCCATTTGAGGCTAAGCGTTGCACTAGCGTGCGACTGCAAGCTCAACAGATTTTGAGTTCGATTAACACCCGAGAATATGAAATATTTAATATTTTCATTTTCTCATTCTGGTTACGAAGCAAAGAAAGACACTGAGTTTAGCTATTCAACACTCAATGTCTTCAGAATTCGGTGGAAAGTGGGGAACGGAGTGTCTTAACACTAGATTCCTAGGTTCCCCCTGCTTGTATTGCTATAACAACGTGAAGCTATAAAAAATGAAAAGGGGTAAACGATCGAAAAATCAAAATTCACATATATGTAATTAAACAAGGTCACTGTATGACTACAGTAAAATGGCGCGCAGCGGCACTAATTGTAAGCCTACAATCTGGTTACGTTATGTTTCACTTTTTTCTTACCTTGAATGATAAATTACCTGAATAGGTAAGGTAGAAATATTTTTATTTCTTCGCTCTGGTGTCAAGTAAATATGCGGGGCACATAGTGGGCTGAGTTCTACTCAACATGCTATGCATTCAGGTTCCCTCTGCCTACTAGCGTGATGCAAAAAAATCTATTTTTTAAGCTTTTGGCTTTGTCCTCTTTACAAAAAGTGGCTAAAAAAAATCTCTAGCAAATCCGTTCTTCACGATAAGCAATGCAATTACAGTCTTAATATGCTTTTCCATTTCATTATTAAAATTTTATACAAGGAAAGATGGATGGCAAATGGTCATCGAACAGTAATTAGTTAGTAAGCAGTATGATATAACGCTTTTAATTTTTTACATAATTTTTTTACATAGAAACACTAGTAAAGTAAGTTGAAAAGTGTCTAGTAGTAGGCGAACCATTTAAATACTATCAATATTTTTTTTTATTATATTATCGTTGCTAAAAATAACTTCATTTTTTTCACATAATAGCTGCATATATATTATATATCTAAATATTAATATTAATATAATTTCTGCAGTTTTCGGCGTAATCCGAAACGGTTTTGAAATACAACCTTAGTTTTACGAAACGTACCTACATTTGTATGTGCAATATGAGATATGGTTCGCGTATCACGTATAGCCATTCACCAAACCTGGAAATTCTTCAGAGTTAATTGACTATGTTCATTTCGATGGAAATGGACAATTTTACGAACAATACACATAGACTAAAAAAAACTATTATAAAAATTTCAATAAATATAGTTATGTACTGTACCCCTTAAGGTTTTAGATTAATATTTTTACTCAAGAATTTTAAAATATTGAAAAAAAAACGAGAGAAACAGAAGAGAGTAATAAATAAAACAGATATTTTCTAATCATAAATACTTAAAGAAAATTAAATTCCAATACTTGTATCGTGTAATCTTTCCAGTATTATTGGTAATTTTACTAAGACACATTAAAAACAGGTTTATGGGTTGAATGATATGCGTGAGTCGCAACTAAAACAAACCGTTGTGACGACAGCTTTACACAACGGTAACTAAGTTAATAACTTAATATAAAAATAAACTATGTATGTATATTTCTTTTTAGTTTCACGCAGTATTCTGCTCTTAGCAGGGTAGACACAGGGAACTTGGGGATCTAGAGTAAAGATACTTCATCTCCATTAAGGCACCTTCCTCACTTACCTCCGAATTCTCGAGGCATTGCGTGTTGATTGGTGGAATTGAACGCTTTGTCGCTCAACCAGAGCGAGAAAATGAAAATATTTCATTCCCGTGAGTGAGATACGAATCCGCAACAATCGCATTTAAAGCGACACGATTGTGCCATTGTGCCACGACAGCTTACAATCATGTATGTAAGTAAAAAATATAACAGGAAAATTCACATTATATCAACTATATAAAATTAGAAAACGCAAATAAATATTTTATGACAGAACTCGTATTTCTGCACATAGTATAATAATTCAAATGAAAATATTTTTCTCATATGATATATGATCGAATGGCGGAATGAATTAAGGAGGACAAAAAATGATGATTGATCGATGATGATCGATGAACGATGATGATCAGTACAATCTGTATCCCAGATATAGCATTTCAAAGGAAACACGCTTTTCTATTGTGTACAGAAGTTCTGTACACAATGGAAAAGCGTCATTAATTTTTAATAGCATCCATTTTTAGGCAATTATTTTATTAATTATTAGTAATATTGTTATCTATTATTACAATAGAAAAAAAAACATGTTATTTTTTTACACAAAACGATTATTAATAACTTTGTTAATACAACTATTCATTTAATTGTTTCTTTCAAACATTTTAAGTAGTTTCTTAATTAAAAGAACATTAACATTACATATTAAGATAAACAAAAAACTCATTGTAAATAGATAACAAAAACGATAACTTATGTAAAATAAATCTATAAATAATAAATAACTTAATAAAAAACTTGACCCACGAGTACGTACCCAAAAAGCAAATCCATTCACACACTTCACAACTCATATAGATATGAAACATCACAATTTATAATTATCCTTCTTAGCGGGGGATATTATAACGCGAATAAATCGATTCCAAACACATGTTTAAGTCATATAATAATACTTAGAACACGGCAAGCGGCCGACGTGACCGAGACACAACTGGGTGAAACCGACGGACGGTACAACCTGCGTCGAGCTTAACTTTACTAATAATAGCACGCGTTTCTTCTCGATATTGGCAATGTAAAAGCCACTGTGGTGTAAATGGAAAGAGATTGTTTCACACGATGGTTATTGGTTCGATTTTTAATGTTGGGATTTAAATATTATTTAAAAATATTCCGGTATTTTCGGAGTGCCGTTGAATTTTAATATACTATTAGGTTATTATTTACTAGGCAAAACAAATAATTTAAATATATATAATCATTAAAATAGTTCAGCTATGTCATTTCGTTCATCAATCAAAACATGTCGTTCAGAAATAACGAAATTAGTTGAAAATGTCATATAAGATAATTTTTTTTTTTATTGAACGCCACTCTTTAACTTGAAAAAAATGTCAAAATATCTTCTATTGTACTCGCAAGTGCGATTGTAGACGTTTGTGAGAATATAACAACAAAAGGCAAAAATTAAAAAGGGATTGAGGATACGAATAGTTTCGCAAAAATCTACCTCATTAACGAATTACAGGTAGGTAGGTCGTTATGAGGAAATATTGCTATTTGAAAATAATACTTTTAAAAGCTTTTGTCACTAATTACTTTGGTATGGCAGAATAATAGAAAATTTAGTAATTAAGATTTTTTATTGCAGCAAAAGCAACGCAGTGATCGGAAATATGTAAAAATCGAAAGTCTTGAGGCAAGTCGTAGCGCAGACGTGCGACTGTAAATGCATAAAAATAAATAAGAAGTGTAAAAAAGACAGATTCTTTTAAATAAGAAAAAAAATGCTAAAATCAACTTATATCTAATTTTTTTCTTATTCATGAAAATAGCGAGTAGAAAACGCTATATTCAATAAGTCAATTACATTTTGCGTTCATTGCCCATAAAAAAAACAGTCAAATAACTGTGGGAATAGTATCCACAACCGCTATAACGACCAAAAAAATTACGAGGTTTACATTAACGTATACTTTAACGATCATTAAATAAATTACAAATAACCGTTTACGTAACTCTTAAACAGTTAAAGATTACTTCAAGAGCCTTCTTCAAGACAAGAGGAACGTATCTTGTGGTAATAAAACTTCTACATATGTATAACCCCGCTTTATAGAAGCTAATTATTTATAAAAGAAAAAAAATATATACTTTTTTAAGTTGAAAAGTTAAGAGTATTTAAGTAATCAAGTAAGAGATATTATTAACTTATTATAATAATACGTATATTCATTATTTAATTACTTTTTATATATTATACTATTTTTGTTTTAACTTATTCTATCTATTACTTAAGAATCTGATATTGAAAATGATAGAAAAGAGTACGACGACCAAGAGAAAAGCATTCGGTGGAGTGTAACAAATAATCACTTGTAAATATAATAATGTAGCCTCGAGTTACGCGTCTTAGTTTACAGAAGCCCGGAGCGATGCTAAGGTTTCCTTCCTCGTGGATCGATTGAGTAACGCTTTGGGCACATCTCGATTTCAATATTAGATTGTGAGGTATTATTTTAGCCAAGCTTCACCTCATCCACTCCCGTCACCCTCTTTAAACTTCCTCTCCGTACGATCCTCGCTGCTTTTTACGTGGCCTTACTCTATCAATTGTCATCCATTGTTGTTCGAAAGTCAACTGAGGTCTTCCTTTGCCTCTCTTATGAGTTATGAAGTATATTATGGGTCATATATATATATATATATATATATATATATATATATATATATATATATATATATTGTTTTAAGTATCGGTGTTGACAAGTATCGACCATTTGAGAATTATTTATGTTTTCTTTATAAATATACATTTTATTATACAGATTACTTAATTATGAAAAAACACCTGTAATACAAACTTCACTTCTTTACAAGGCGTCGAGTTTTAAGAAGCAGCGATTTTTACTTTATGCCACCTAGTTATTTAGGTATTTATTCAAACGCGTGATATCACTATAGACCGGGCGACCTCGACAATGACTGGAATTGTTTTCAATACACAAACTTTTTTAAAATGCCATATAGAAATACCGCCCATATTTCATTCTTCACATAGCTTGGGGGGCCCAAAAACAGCTTGCTTGAGAAGCAAGCATAACTTGGGAGACCCAAGTTGCGCCTGTTATACCAAACGCGGCGGTTATACTTATTTTCATTTTCTAGCTCTGGTGACAAGAAACGTAGCGTTTAGCGTTCCAATTTTCAGAACGCAATTATCACAACAGATCGTGGTAACTTGGAAACGGACTTTCTTAAAACTAAAAAACTAGATTCCTCCGATCACCCCTGCTGTATGCGGGATACAGCGTGAATCTCAAAAAAAAAACCATAATTAAGTGTAACTATTGCAAAAAGTCATTGAATAGCAATAATAAAGCAAAGTAATTAGACTTGAGTGTACATTGAACTATAATATCGTTTCTATTAAGTTACGACACTTGATAGGTTTGCTCGGGGACTTGCAAAACGCGCCACTCGAATGAAGTGTGCTAACTGAACAAATATATCTATTATATGCTAATATGTGTTACTTGTTTGAAATTTCAAATGGATTTTTTTTTTTGTTAAAAATAGTAAAAAAAAAAATGTTTTATTTATTAATATTTCCAGTGTTGTTTCGTGACAATAAACGATTTTAATATTTCAATGTGCTAAATTAACTCTACAGTAGAGAAAGCTAAATATTTCAGTAAAGAAATAAGTTAAATAAGTAGACCGTTGAACACATCATCTAAAGGTGCAGGTTGAAATACATAATAATAATAATAAAGACACTTACAAGAGTAAGTAATTCTTGACTTTGGTTTGGTTTCAACTATCAGGTGATAAAAAACTACAATATTTATTATATTATATTTTCCTAAGACTATCCTCGTTGCCTATTATCAACACAATGTGCAAAACAAAACCTGTTCTACCATGATGTTATGTTTAAATTATTTCGAAGTCACGAAATCCATCAGTAATTTCTGATAGTAACATAGATAATAAGTGTTTAGAAAATATCGAATATACGTATATGAATTTATAAGGTATCTTATGCTGTATTGAATAATAAAAAAGCAGCATCATCTCGCACAGCAGATAGAAATCTAGTAGCAGAGGGAATCTAGTCTTAAGACATGTCCCATCTGTCCACAAATTTTTTTCGATAACGATTTTTTAAATTTATTTACATAGTGATTTGGTCGGAATTTCACTCACTCACTAACATTACTAGTCTACACACTAGAATTATAGAGCAAAGGAATTTTAAAGCAATCAGCCATGGGGCCGTAAAGAATGCGGGTCCGTCGCGAAACGGTTGTAAAAACTACATCCACACGATCTGTCGCAAATGAACGCGTGCGCAACAGTTATACATTTAGTGATGGCTCCAGATTGACTTAAAATACTTATACATCAAATGTATAAGTATTTTTTTTTTTTTATGTGGATTTAAAAGTGGTAAATTTAGTGTTTTTTTTAATATCGCATAATCTAGTGTTAAGATACTTTATTCTCTAATATTTTTTCATCATAAAAATATTATAATCAATTGATATATTTGAAGGGATATATTAAATTTCATTGACACAACGAAAAAAACTAACCATATTATCACAAAAAAAAAAAAACTGTACATAAGAAAATCCAGTATCCATCGCGTTACCCATAAGGTTATGCAGGAAGAGGGGAAAGTGATCGGGTCGACGCACTCGGAACCTGAACCACTCTCCTTTTCAAGAGCATAAATTATCCCGTCGAGCCGCCGTTAAATGTGACCTTTTTATATTTATGTCGCTTTTTATTTATAATTAACCGGAAAATATTATTCGCAATACTAGTGTTCATTTATCTATTATGTACACCAATTAAATAATGATTTCTTGTTCACCTTCATGTTATTGCAAAGAATTTGAATTGATAATAGAGCAGTGTAAGAGCGTCAGACTAAAAAAGCGGTAGTTGTCGATTGCCTATCGGGAGGATGCATTATTTTCAATTCGTCGCAGCAAGATAAAATGCAGCGTTGAATCGTTAGGTTATGTTCGTCTATAGCCCTGAGTATGCGTGAAATAAGGTGACAGCATTGGACTCATTCATTCAGTCAGTCAAAATTTTTCCTCGTGTGGCGCATCTGATTATGCCACCAGAATGCAACGTCATGCTTGCGACGAAAACACTGGAGTGTTATAAGTTTGACGTGTCAGTGTATGGTGTGTGTGTTTCCATTGACAGTATTTATATGGCATTGCAGCTTGAACCGATTTTGATTTAGTTATTTTTGTACGAACGGTGACTTAATCGAGAGTGTTCTTATTTAAAGACAATTGATTCGGCCGTTTAAAAATTATAAGTTTTTTTTGTTTGTTTTCTTTATAGCGTTTTTTGTATTTTTAATTATCAATAATTTTATATCATAATGTGAATAAATGTTATAATGTGATTCATTAATATTATGATGTCATTGTGTCGCAGTTGGGACGCATCCAAATGACTTGTTTACTGCACACAATAGCTAGGAATAAAAAAATAATTTGGGCCACCATTAACATATAATAAAACAAAACCTGTTGTGATAAAACTAAAAATGTGTATATATTGGGCGGGGCATATAAAAATACAGACTTTTCTCTCTTAATTTTTGAAAACAATCAATAAACTAATACTAATTAAAAATAAATGAGCTTTCTTTTAATTTAAAACCCACCTGTCGGTAAAACAAAAGGAGAAAGGGTAAAGAGTAAGTAAAAGTTCAAGTCAATGAAGTTACGCAAATTTTCTCAATGAATCACCGAAGCGAAATTTAAGCTGGTTATGATACGTTATTGTCACTCATTTTCCCCATATAATAAGACAGGTACAACTTGTTTAATTTAAAAATTAAAAAAAAATATTGCGTATATTTATTTACTTGCATAAGGTAAGAAATTGCATGTTGTATGACGCAACTCAATGCCTGACTTTACCTCATTAGATCTTATATTGGACCAGATATTTAGAAAGCGGATATTTATTTTCTTTTTCTCTTGTAATTAACTTTTGGGTATAACCTCAAATATAAAAGAAATCCTTCAAAAACTATCTTTAATAGTTACAACTTATAATTTAAAATATTATTAGTCCTTTTCCACACAGCCCGGATGAAACCTAGTGTTATGGCAATTTCCTAGGTCCTCCAATTTTTGTCCATTTTTCGAGACATTGCATTTTATGTGGCGAAACTGAACACCGCCCTTTCTCTACGAATGGTATTCGAATCCACATATATATCGATATTTTTTAATAAATTCAAAAAGTCCAAAATTATTCTCCTCTAGTAAGTGTACACAGTGCTTTACCACCGTGTTTGTTGCACGCTAGTCAACTACTTTTGACATTTCATCAAAGGCTAACCGTGCGGGTGCGCCAATTCGAAATGCTTCGGATAGATTATTACTTTTTATCTACAAGACTGATAGTAATATAAGGATGACGTGCTTTTATAATTGTAACAATCATTTATAACTGCATGGCGTTGTTTGTTTCTATTTATACTTATTTAGTTTTAAACAGTCATTCCGCGTATATTATTGATATGATTTATTTAAAAAAATACAATTATTAAAATATACTTCTTGTCTGCTTACTTAGTTGTTTCACGTAAGAAACTACAATTACATCCATATTAGTATACAATTGTCATGTAAAAACGTAATTAAGCGAACGTCATACCAGATGTCGAGTCTCGGGCGCGGACATCTGCAACAATAACATAAACCAATATCAGTTTTATATACAAGAGTGTGTTCACACGATTGTTCTGTATTCTTTAATTAGACCAGCACTTTATAGATAAAATGACACCATTGTAGGATTTTTATAATGAAATGAAAATAAATACAAATCCTCTAGTGGGAATCGAACCCACAATCTGTCACGTTTACAGTCGCACGTTTCTGCCCTTGTGCTACGTCTTGCGTCTATATATATTATTATATAATTTAATAAATTATTTTTTAAATTTTTAGGCATAAAACTATATATGTATGGGTTTTATTGAACAAAATATAATAATTACCAAGAACTGTTATTTGTGTCACAATTTTACAGTAACAGTAAATTTTAAATACCTATATATTCTGTCGAAAGATTCAACAGGGATTTCCCATGGGGAAATATACAGAAAATGATATCTTAACAATAAAATAATTAAAACAATCGTTTTAGCATTTCGAAACAAACATGTTACCTAGGTAAATTTTTTCATCTTTTTTTTTATATGGACGGACCTTTAATAGGTATTTTTTATGATCTTCACGTTGTGAAGCAATCCCGCATAAAGCAGTGTAGGAAAAGGGAACCTAGACTTATGACACTTCGTTCCCATTCAGATACTTCCATTAACCGTTCCGTCCGATTGCTCCAAATAAGTTCCGACCAGCTCTGGGGGCATTGCGTGTTGAGTGGCGGGGCTCAACGCTCGTTACCAGTGACGAATTGAAAATACAACATCTCTTTTCCTCGAGTGGGAATCGAACCTACAGTCTATCGCGTTTACATTCGCACTTTTATACCCCAGCGCTCTACATCTGGCCTCAAATAAATATGCATTACATAAAACACATTAACATGCAAAACTGGAAATACATAACACGGGGAAACGAAATAAATCATTAACAGAATTAATAAAATACTTAATAAATAGTAATTTATTCCGTTGGGTTCCGTCGTTCTGCGTAGTGCGGAACTGAACATCCATGTATTGTTGTCGTTTTTATTATGCTTATATACAAGCGAAAGTCATTATTTAATATATCGTTGCGATCATGGTGCATTCGAAATGCAATAGTTATTGCAATAGATATGCCAAATATACTGATGCAAGAACGCTTGAGTATTCGTCCGTTCGTCTCTCATATCCAATTTACTCCAAAACGACTGAACCAAATTTGGAAATTTGATACGTGCTGTGTTTAACGTAGGTATTCATAACTAAATTTTGTATCGAGAAACGACTTTTGAAGCATGAATTTGTAAAATCAAACCTTAAAATTTTTTTATAAACTGTAGCAAATACAATATTTTCGTTATAGTTCTTTAATAGATAGATTTAAATTTATTTAAGGTGAGTCTTGAAAACTCACACTTCTCTAGAAAACTTCCAATTATTAATCTATCTGGAAATCTTTATTACTTGGAAATTCACTTTCCAATTACTTTTAGTTCTTGTGCAGTATAAATTTACGTACTATTAAGTCAAATCGTTTTTGAGGTATTTCAAATCAGGCAAACTGTGTTTGGTCCAGATTTGGAAGAATGCATTATTTTGAAAAGAATGCAGAAAAAAAGGCATGGTTTCCGACAGAAAGTGGAGAACGGAATTTAAACACAAAGTTTTCTGTGCCTATTTATTGTTAAAATTAAAATAAGGGCGAATCGTACATTAATTATAAATAAGTACAGCTGTATACACTACATGTATTACTCATTGCGTTCAGAAAATTAATAATGTATTATTTTACAATTATCTATGGAACTCCAGCTACGATAACATTGTTTCATATGAATGTACGCAATAAAAAGAGGATCGAGGCAAATTTATGTGTTAAGCTGTTATAACTAAAAAAAAATAATATTTAAGGCAAATTCTTTATACTTCCGTAGTAGATATCTTGAAAACCAACTTTTCAACATAGCACGCAGAGGTAACCTAACACACCCCGTCCCCTACGCGCCTTCCATTGACAGTATTTATTGTTTACACCAGAGAATTCATTCATTTTTAAGTTAATTTAAAACTAACCCCTTAAATTAACGCTATAGAACATTGATAAATATTATTTTTATTTTATTTCTTGGCACACTAAACTTGTAATTCAATTAAAAAATCATAAATATTTATTGGTATAATTATAACGACTTACAAGTGCAGCGGACGATAACGAAATTGAATCATGCGAAAAAATTTAACTCACCAGAGAACAGATGTTTGCTTTAACATGACGTAAAGCGTAAATGTGGACGGACCTCTTTTTATTATATTATATTAAAAGACAAGTGTGTAAAAAGAAAGCGGATATAATATGACGGTTGTTAATTCGTCTTTTTGTCTGTTGTTCTTTTTATATTATAGAATAATAATGTCGATTCCAGAAAATTTTCTATTCATTGCGAGGCGGTAATTAAGGTCTTTTCTATTTTGTAAGATTTTATGCTAAAGGTAGATTAAATTTATTTATTTTCTATTTGTGAAACGTTTACTATAGTTGTGTATAATATAAAGAAAGAACATTTAAATATTTTGAAGATAAATTGCTATATATTAGGGATAGAGCGTGAGAAACTTAGTTTTTTTCGTCAACCTAAACTGAGTCGCCACTTTTTTTGATCAAATTGGCGATTTACAAAGTTAAATAATTGATATAGTCCCATCGGGTCACCAAAGTGCAATGCTCAGACTCGGGATTAACCGGCGCGTTGACTACAAGCAACTCTTTGAGTTCTTGTTTAGTTTTGTTAAATGTGAGATATAAAGTTACAGACATACATCAACACAAATGCTCAACACTTACAATAAAACTTTTTTTTTGGCCGAATCAATTTTCAAGTTTTATGGCAAACTCAAGACATTGTCATAGAAACAGCTAATCTACCAGGGAAGGCACGACCGTTAGCAATTAAAAACATTATTAAGAAGAAAGTCAAAAGCGGAGTGTCTTATATTTAAATCCAATTTGACTGCCTCGTAAAATATAAAAATAATATAGGTGTCAAACAAATAAAATCAACACATTAAGCATTCACTTTCACTAACGTCAATATATTAGATTTTATATAATACTAATTTATAATAATTAATTAACTATCTTGATGAATCAGAGCTGTTACTAAAGAATGACTACAATTTGATTGGGTTTCGAATTATAAAACAAAGTAAAAAGACACCTCACAACGCTTACTGTCAATATTATTCTATACTTTCGTCTAAGTAAATGGTAAAGCCATGATTCATCAGAATATTGACGATTACCAAACAAATTTTGTAGGTCAACGTACAAAGTCGAAATTCGTGATCTCCATAGGTCCGGTGACATTGGATAGCATTACTGATTACAAAATAGTGGCTACGTGATAATATTTAAATAGGCTCAATAGTTATTCGGTTTAAAATTGTGCGTATTGCGTGTTTCACTGCGCTTTGTCTCGACGACACCAAAGCGAAAAAAATAAAAAATAAATTTCATTTCCTCAAGTGAGGACCGAACCCACAATCAGTCTTGTTTACAGTCACACGTTAACGTTTTATATATTTAATATTTAAGAAAGTTAAATATCTTCACGAAACTCGTGGTTAGTGATCACCGCCTCTATCACTAACCACGCACTCGACCCCATGTAGCACCAGAAGAGCAGGAGCAGGTGCTTTGCAATTATGAAAAGGAAATTATTGATACATGATCTAAACACCCAGAGTGGTCGACAACGGAAACACATAAAATATAAACAAGCTTTTTTTTGTGTATGTATCTTCAATAATAAGCCTAGCTTAGTTCAATTCAATGTTGAGCTAACATAGGCATTGAGGCCTTGAGAGTGTTGTTATAGACTGTAACACGGGGGATGTGGGTGCGATCCCCAATTGAGGGGACGAATTATTATTTATTAATGACACCAAGGCACAAGCCCGGCGTTCAGTTTCGCCACTCAACACGCAATGCTTCGAAAAATTCGGCGGAAAAAGGGGAACGGAGGGTCTTAACACTAGATTCCCTCTGCCTACTTTGCTGCGTGCGTGATATAGCGTGAAGCTGATATTAGCGTAGATCTTCGGCTATTAGATGAAGCTTTACCTTTTTAAATGACTCTCATAAGCTTTCGCTTAACTATTTGGCCAAGAACCGGACGTGTAAAGAGTCTTCAACAGCGTCCATCGTAAACATGGTGCTAAAGTCTAGCTTCCGGTGGCTGGTCCTTCCTTTTATAAATATATTTTTAGGTATATTTTAAAATATATTTTAAATAAATTTTATCTAAAACAATATTATATATTATATTTAATACATATTTAAATATGTTCAAAAGAGGTAAAAGTACCTCTATCAAATTTTATAAAATAATGTTAATAAAAAAGAACATGATGAAAAGATTAGATTTTTACTAGTTTCTCTATGTGGGAAATTTTAGACTTGGCAGATACTAAGTGTCAATGTTTTTTATCTCCAGATCCACGCTTTATCACGCACAAAGCAGGGTAGACAGAGAGAACCTCTCTAGGTTCTCTATCCTAAAGAGTTAGGGCATTGTATTGACCACATTTTACACGAATTCGAGACATTTCGTATAAAGTTGCGAAATTGTACACTACATTATGTACGCTACAACACTAAAGGATATTTCCTTTGAGGATCGAACCCACTATCGCGTTTATAGACAGAAACTACGCTACTATAGCATCTAACTAAAAGCGAAATCAATATAATAAATTGTTAATGTGCTATCGACCAACAAGATTTTTATCAAAACGAGCATTATCAATCACAATGATTTCGTAACGAAGAAAGTGAACGTCGTGGGCGCCTTTACTTTAGAAAAAAAAACTTGCAACCGAAGATGATAATGAAGCGTGTTCTAAAGTTATCTTTTTTTTTATCAAATTGTTTAATATTATAGAGATAAATATCATTTGTTTTAATACGCTGAAACGGATTTGAAACGATAATAATAAAAGATAAAACTTTTTAAGTCGATATTCGACCACTAAGAGTCGATAATGTCGATACTCGTACCTACGTATAAAAAAATTGGCAAAGGAATTCTTAGTCAACACGACGAATTCTTATTTTCAGACAAATATAAAATGTGAAGATAGCACCTACCAGTTCTATATTCTCAGCTTAGACTTATTTTCTATATTAAATTTCATGTAAAAAATCTTGAATATAGCACCGATATATCTAACGTACAATCGCCATAGCCAATTAAGCGACTTGTACACACGTCGCAGTGTAATACTTAAATATTGCTCAATAATTTTATAAAATTCAGATATTATTTCAACATATAAGATTGCAAATTAACTTATTAAAAAGCTCCTTCACTATTGAGTGATCATACACAGACAAAATAACTGGACCTAGAAAGTTGAAATTTGGCATCTTGTTAAGTTAGGAAGTGTACGGATTTTCCGAACAAGTATAGGAGAAATAAGATTTTATATATATTTAAGCAAATAAATGCTTTTATATATATTTTATATAAAATGCTTAACTTTAAAGTTTAAACGTTACCGTTTACCGTACCTCCATCCGTATATAATTTAAATACATGTTTACTATATCTTGGCAAAGTCTGCAATAGTCATACAAATCATATATCAAAGACCACAACGTCAGTTACGTCAGTGAAATAATTATAAGGTACAACATAAAAATAATTGTTTTATTATCAATACGAGATCACTTCCAAAAAGCAGATTGGCCTAAGGCGGCCGAGCAATAACGAAGTAAGCGTATAGATGCTTTACAATGTAGGACACTCGTACCATTCCCCTATACTTTTAGATTACGTTTATGATATGCTCTTACTTAGGTATAATTATTTCATAACTTGATAGACGAGTTTTCATAGATATAAAAAAACTTTAAGGCAGAAAAATTGGCAATAAATCGCTCGGTTTTAAATTTGTATCGAATTTTTCGATTTGTGTGTGTTATTATATATATAGAAAGGATCTTCATAAATTTACTTTAAAAAAAAAACTAATTTGCTTGTCTTGAAAAAATATATGTATATATTTTTTTATACTTATCCATTTAAGAACATATGAGTAATCATTTTATTTATTCAATTAGACACAAGAAAGCGTTTACGTACAGTATAAATTGCATATCTGGATTGAATTCTTATAGGAATGTTGATATAAATCGATAGTAAGGAATTACAGACGTCGAGTGATACACACATGTTGCAGTTCAACCACCCTCGGGCGTGACTCGAATGGGCCTCTTACTGTATTATAACAAATATTTTAAATATTATTATTATTTGTTTTATTTATTTAATTAAGTTAGCGTTTAGTTTTTTAAAAAGCTTAATTATTGAAGAAATTATTCTTAATTATAAATCTTGAAAGATGTTATCTCATTGGAAGGGAGAAACGAAATTTTTTAATTAAATTTAAACACAAAACAAAGACATTCTGTTCGCCATTTTCTGCACAATTTGAGTGGCGGGTCACAACGCTGTGCTTTGTCTACCAGAGTGAAGAAATGATAAATCATTAAAATATAAACAATATTTGCTTCAAACTCAAAACCATCGCGCTTAGTGTCAAAAGTTGACCCAATGCGCACAATTTCTTTATCAGAAATTAAATAAAGAATTATATGTATAATATAGTAACCTTCAATCTTACATATTAGATAACAACCGATAAGATCTGTATCACTAATGATGTTCGTCTTCATTATATCTAAAATGAGATAAAACAGGGTCTGCAAAAGCTCTTGTTGGATTATAGAACTTATATAAGACAAGTTTCACGCTATTTTTGCTTGACGCTGTATCCTGCATTAAGCGAGGCAGGCAGCGCGGCGACTGTTTCTGCTACTCTCCGCCAATATGTTATTTGGAGTGTGTTAATATGTGTTAAAATAAAACTGTTATGTACGATTTCATCATAATTTTTATTTTGTATGGACATTTTCGTAAATATATTGTAGTTAAAAGTTGGAACAAAATATCAATATTATATATTTTTATAAGTTCCCGAGCCCAATGGTCTAGACATAAAATACGTTCATTTTTTTAAATTATTTTTGAACATTATTATACATTTTTTTAACATTACATACATTAATATTTTCTCTGTTACTTTCTAGATAAATACATTTATTTAGAAAGTAACAGAGTGCAATGCGGCTAAAGTTTCCGCTGCTCAACGCGCAATATCTCTAAAATTGGACGGAGAGCCAGGAATCAAGTGCCCTAAAGTCAATCATTATATCTTCGCATTTATCATTCCGGTTAGTTATATCTGTACATACCCAATGTCTGAATACTGTCAAAAATCTGGACAATGGAGTGA
Organism: Heliconius aoede; assembly: GCA_037355905.1. Classification (NCBI taxonomy): domain Eukaryota; kingdom Metazoa; phylum Arthropoda; class Insecta; order Lepidoptera; family Nymphalidae; genus Heliconius; species Heliconius aoede. Next base: position 409,782 of record JBAIZZ010000357.1, on the reverse strand, counting down.
TTTCTAAGTAGACTAGCTATAATTCCACAAACTAAATAAAACAAAGTAATATGTATGGGCGCTCACCGCAATTTAGCCTCAATAGAGTATATCAGCAATATGCTGATGATCTGTAAGGAAAAACATCTGAATAAATAACAAGTATTATATTCATTACATTCCAGAGTTCAACATAATGTATATTTTAAATGTATTAAAGTTTTCATTTAAAGTTTTAAAGTTATAATGATTAACACTTTAACTTTACAACTTTAATAAATAATATAAGTTTTTTGAATATCGCGAGTTTTATGAGTTTTATGAGCGCGAGTTTTAAGTTATACATATATATTTTAAATTAAACTCTTTCAGCCAAATTTAAAATGTAATTACCGAGTTTTCCACTAGGCCTTATCAAAGAATCATAAATCAATCGATGAACCGATTTTTTTATAATAAAACTCATACATATTTTGATGAATTCGATTATGTCACTTTCAGTCTATATGGGGGTTAGTAACCACCAATATGTATATGAAAAGTTTCACTTTAATAAATAATTATCATTACTTAACATAAAGAAATGTTATTAGTAAAATTAATAATCTGTAACTTTATTCAAGATTTTTTTTAATTTTCTTTGAAAGACTTCATTTAATACTTCCAAAGCAAAGAAACAACTTTTTCTCTCTTTCTCTCTCTGTAGCTGTGACTCTATCTGAGTAGAAAAGTAAATTTGAAGAATTCAGTAACATAATTCACTAATTTGTTCATCACCATTAGTATAGGTAGCCCAACAATAGATTTTCCTATTTATCTTCCACGCACAGACAACTATTTTGGTTACATTTTTTTAATAAGAATAGATTTGAACAAAGCTAATTTAAAAAAACGCATTATTGTGACTAAATTAATGTCATTAGAAGATACTAAGAAAAAGCTATAAGCTCAGCTCATTACTTAAGGCTTGTGTAATTTGTAAGCGTTTAATGACTACAAAACCACCTTACAATAAAATCTTAATAACTTGATTATTGTTTCTATCTATATACTTACCTATATATATATATATATATATATTATATATGTAAGTTAGTTAATGTAGAGGAGCACTTTTCAAAATTCCTACAGTAACGGGAAAGTACAAGTAAAAAATTTTCCATTTTACGTTTTTAAACGTACGCAACGCTGCGGATGATTACTAAGTCTATAAATAAAATATTAACCGAATGAATGATAAAAACTTTGCTTATATCACGTAAATTGAAGAAGATACGGAAAAATCTGCTGATCAATATATTATTTTAAACATTGGAATACACCCATATTAAACAGTAAATATATATAAACAATTGCTATTCACATATATCAGTTTTATATACTATAAAAAAAAAAAAACGCATTTAATAACTGATATCCAATCACCAATATCTGACGTAATTTTCCAATATACAACAGGTGGCACAAACCAATATAATTCTTTTTTTTTCTTATATCAATCCGAAAAATATTAGAAAACGCTTACCACAGAAAACAAAAGAGACATCCAAACAAGTTCACACCATCGATCCCTCTATCGCAACGTATAAAGGGATGATAGACACATACACATATCACAGACACTAGCGCTGCTACGTGTGCGCCGGCGCACCGACCGCGGTATACTGGCGCGAGAGGCTTAGCGGGATGATTTGCGTAACCGATATGTAATTATGATAACGAAATAGAAAACAAGAACATCCTTGGTTTATATACACAATGTCGATATTTGTTTGATTATTGAGCTTTGGGAGTGTTTTTTTTTCCTATGTAAAATATGAATGAAAATAGGCTTTTTTTTGGCTTGTGTTTTTAAAATTATAATTTTTAGCCGTAGCAGTGGTCAATTTCCACTTGAGAAAATTAATTTATTTCATTTCTCCGTTCTGGTAGCCGTAGATAGCGAGATTGCTCAAAAATTGATAAGGAAGTATAAATAGAGTAGCTATATTGCTTGCTTGCAATAAAATTTTAGATAATGCGTATTTATTATAGACAAAAATGAAACTGTAAGTGTTCGTAGTTAAAACAAAATGTAGCATTAAAATTTATACAAATAGGTTAAGAACAATCAGACATTCCTTAGCAAGGACGAATCTCGTGAAGCTATTAGACAATTAGATTCATTTCTTGACGTTGAAAAAACCATTTATAACTAACAATAGATCGTGATCCTCTTCGTATATAAAATTTAAATATAACATTAAAAAGTACCTTTGCCGTTACGAGTTCGATTATTTATTTAAGTGTATTTATTGTTCTAGTGTGTGTATTAGGGAAAAATTTTTGATCAATACAGTATTTTTCCCGGAATACACTTAATAAATTGTAATTTATACATCTTGAGATATTATATTATTTGGCTCACAAAAAATTTCGTGTTTACAAAATTTTTAGGTTCACGCTGTATCCCGCACACAGCAGGGTAGGCATAGGGAACCTCGGTGTTAAGACACTCTGTTCCCCACTTTCTGCCGAATTCTGGAGGCATTGCGTGGTGAGTGGCAGAACTCATCGCCGCGCTTTGCCTCGACACCAGAGTGAAAAATGGAAATATAAACGAAAAGAAATATTTCAGTTCTTAGAGTGGGAGTCGAACCCACAACCGTCGCGTTTACGGACGGCACCCTTGTGCCACTGTACCGCGACGGAATTTAATGTTTAAAAATTTTATCAATCGTTAATTTTCGGATATATGTTAGCACAATCTCCTCTATCCTCCGGTGAAAGTTTCATAAACATCGGTTAAGCTATTCCGGAAATTATCCCGGATAAATGGAAAAGCACAGTGATACTTATAAAATAAATAATCAGTTTGGCTTCAGATGTATCTCAAGATGGATTTCTCGATATTATTACGCTTGAAATAAAAAAAAAGATATTAGTGCATTTTTTTGCTTGACGATGGTCAACAACTTCAGCATTCATTTTAAAGTTATCTTGTTTATTCATTAATATTTGAAATATATTTTTGTTTTAAAACGATGACAGGTAAGATTTTATAAAACATGAATATGTTTTTTTAACGTATCAATTGTACGGTAAGAAATATTATAATACCGCCAATTCAGGGAACAGTGTAAACACATTTAATTAAACGTAAGAGATGCATATCAGTAAAAATAGTTATTCAATATCAAACTACGCAAAATTAAAAGTCAATATTAATTTTAGTCTCCTAGCGAATTCGAAATAAATGATCTTAGCCAACAAAGTTAACCAAAAAAACTTTCGAAGTGAGGAAAATTAAAAACAGAACAGAGGTTATGCATGAGAGAGGGTATAAGCATCAAATATAAAACCACCTCCTCTTTAGAATAACATACATAAAAAAACTACTATCATAGTTCCTAAGGGCAAAACTGTTGTCACGATCGTAAAAGTGAAAGTCCATATCATTTGCACAACCAGTTAAGGTGTTAACGTGAATAATAACCGAGTAGCGTTTAATCGTTCATGGGGACACACGTACCCTATACGTACAAATGTATCGCATTCGTATGCTGAGGACGCCGTATTAAATAATACCATGAAGTGACATACTAACTATTCGTAGTTGAAATACTTAATAATTATAAACGTTTACAAAATAGATAGATATTTAAAAAAAATATTTATTATATATAAATCTAATACAACAGAAAATATACGTTTTAGAACAAATATAGAGCATACTAAAGCGTTTTTATTGTCAATGGTAAACTAGCACGCGAGTGTATTAGTCAATGAAGAACATTAATTTACTAACTGTAAATTCAGTTCATTACGAGAATAGTGTGGAATTAAAATAACAATTTTATTGATAAAAATAAGCTACTGACGCCAGCCAGACAGAAGTCGATATTGGTAGATTCACAAATTGTAAAGAAACAAACGTAAACATTAATTCGATAGAAATCCAAAACGGCGGACAATAGAAGAGATTACGTGGCATTTTTAATATGGAAAGCTGAAAGAAATGTTCTCAGGCTTGTGACAGAGGCGTTATCTAATTTCGGTAGTAACTAGATATTGTTAGACAATGCGCGATACGGTAATGAGTGATGAAACTTAATGCATGTGGGAACTAGAAATAGATATTGATGAATCAGCGGAAATGAGTATGGAGAGAATATGTCTTTTGTTGATTTATATAATATTTGTAGAAGTCGTTACAACGATATGGGTTTTGTTTTGTGCGACAGTTCTATAGGCATATATGTATATATATATATATATATATATATATATATATATATATATATACACAATACAAAATGTAGGAGGTGGGACATTTGTGAAGATGTTATTCTAGATTTTCTCGATCGATGTTACACTTCTTTTGACAGCTTCAAGACTTACTATGAATAGCAGGGTATGTAAAATGAACGTAATATGGGGACACTCTGTTCTCTATTTTTACCGAATGGATATAGAAACCGCAACCATCGTGATAACTATAAAAAGCAATGCATTTATTAAGACAAAAAGCAGTACATTAATTAAGATAAAAAAAAATCTTCTCAAGGAAAGCAATGCGGTACATATCTAAATACCACATGTGCTGCTGCGAAAGGAAACTTGTATAAATCGACTAAAAGAATTAAAGGCGCGTTACGACGACGCCAGTACTACGTACTACGTCACTTTGTATTGAAGTAAATTATTAATTAATGGCTTCCTTCATTTTATGTATTCATTACAGTCATTAAATATCCTTGAGTTGCCATTCTTGTAGGTCGAACAAGGATTATATGTTTTATTTTTTTTTTAAATGAAATGTAGCGGGCTAACATAATTCCCTTAAAAATAAAATAAATAAAAAAAAAAGATGATGTTTGTAATTTTTTAAAAGATTCCAATTGTTTTTATTATCCTCTCAAATATAAAGTGGGGAACGGAGTGCCAGAATTCGAGAAACTCCTCTACATTTCACCGATTCAAATTGTCATTGCCATCGCGTTGAAAGAAGAGCTAGGACTTGCTACCCAAGTGTAAAGGATCTTAGGCCTTAAGGACCCCTCCATTAGAAGTAGAGCTTTACTAACTTTCTAGCCAAATTAAATTAAAAACCATATATAATAAGAGGGCTAAGCATGCATTTAGTAGCTTCAAGCTGTATTCGGCACGCAGCAAGATAGGCAGTAGTGCTAAGACACTCCGTTCCCCATTTTCGACGAATTCAGGACGCATTGAGTCGTGGCGCAGTGGTACAAATTGTGCTGCACAATCGACTGGTTGCGGGTTCGATTCCCACTCGAGGAAAGAAAATATTTATTTATGTTTTCATTTCTTCGCTCTGGTGAATTCATCCGTGTGGTCCCGGCTTAGAATAGGATCACCCTGGTACTGTCGGTGTCGTAAGAGGCGACTAAAGTACGTGTGGTAGAGTCACGTCGCCAGTAATGGCAACACGCATGGGCAGACTCGACCGGATTTAATACCACCCCCGGCATTTTAAACCGGCGTGAAGCCGGCCTTTGCCACTGCGTTTCGCATTAGGTAATGCCGGGCCCCGGTGCCCTTCATCTCCACCTTAAAGGCTGGCAACGCACCTGTGGCTCCTCTGATGTTGCATGGGGTCGTGGGCGGCGGTGATCACTTACCATCAGGTGACCCGAACGCTCGTTTGCCTTGTCCTCTCTCATAAAAAAAAAAAAAGAGTACTAGTGGCGGAATTCAATGCCGCACTTTGCGTCGACACCAGGGCAAGAAATTAAAATATTTAATATTTAATTTCCTCGAGTGGGCATCAAACCTACATCCTGTCGCGTCTACAGTCACAATAGAACCCCTAGCTACTCAAATTAGTTCATATACGAGGCTTATATAAGCTGTAGGTACGTTCTTTTTTTATATTTGCCAACCACTAAATATATACGTATATATAAATGCTTCACTTCAAATTATTGTACAATCAAAAACGTCTTTTTTTGTAAAATAAATATTAACGATAATTAAAGGCAAACATGTCTTCTCAATTAAGCTTATCAATATTTAAATTTCCAATTATTTATTTCACACCATTAAGCAAATCAATCGTCTTTATTGATTAAATATAATTTTGTTGAAATCTGATTTATATAATACGTACATTAAAATGAAAATATTCAATTTGAAATGAATATTGAATAATTCATAATATATCAGTTTTATTAGTTTTACGCTATATGCACATGGCAGGCAGGCAGGGTAGGCAGAAGGAATCTACGCGTCCTAAATGGGTTTAGAGTCGCACACGACTGGGCACAACATCAAAATGCAGGTGGCAGGCAGCGTTGCTGTACCTTGTGACCTCGTGTAGAGACGATTAAAATATTTATACAACTAATATTTAAAAACGTCAACCAATGACCAATTTAAAGTATTAATTTTCCTCAAAAATGTTTATACGAAAGCTTACTTGTATGAATCACACACACATCACGGGATTTTTTTGCACCGGCACCCGCTAGTGCGTTAGTAAGATTATTATAAGGTAGATAACGTATGATCTTGTATTTTGTATCTACTACTGGAATATTAATGAAATTGCATGTACTAGTTATTGTTAATGTATGAATATTTTAAACCGGAATTAGATAGCGGCAGACTGTCTACTCTACTGTGGGATTTTTGAATATTTTGACATCGTGCTACTATTTTGTTTATATTATATACGATTGTTTATATTATGCATATACGTACATATATGTATGAATTGTACATAAAACTTTCACAAACCTGGCATTTTCAGATAATTTAAAACATTTCTCACGCCGCCATTCGCTCGTTGATATGTATCTCGATAGAGACATACATCAAGTTCGAACAATAATTATTGTTTTATTTGTGTTATTAATTAGGTAGTAGAGTGGTCATGGGTTCCAAATACACTGCGGTGAATATTTTTATCCAATTATTTCCTAGTTCGTTTAAGACAGATTTCGACGTTGAGTTCCACATTTCATTACACATTGGCAAACGAGTGGAAAGCGGAGAACTGCTGGTGGAGATAGTGGGGGAAGTGAGAAGTAGGAAAATATGGGCTAAAGTTAATCATATACATACAGACGTTTCACTGGTCTACTTACAAAGTGGCGTTTAACTAAAGTGATCATTTAAGCTGAATAAGTAGAACGCCTACCTCGTATTATGGGAATTACGTAAAGAAGATAGTACTATGACATTTAAATCATATTTTAAGGTAAAAAAAATCAAAATTTTGTTTAGTTGTACCGATATGATCTAAATTAATTTGTCAAAAACTCGGAATTTGTTTTCTTATGTACATATTACGTAGGTGAAGTTTAACAAGTATATATATATATTTGACGTAGACAGAAACAAAATAAAAGAAGAAAAAACAATCCACTACGACAGTTGTATAAACAAATACCACACAATATTTACCTTATAATATGACAACGCATTTTTTCTTTTTACAAATTATTTCTTTACATTAAAGTGCGAAGTTACGCCCACATTCTGCTCATATGAATATTTTTCCATTAAGTGTTTCTCATTTTTTACCCAAATATTTAATTCTTATTAGAAAATGTTCGAAAGTTACAAGCACAGTGCTCTCGTCTATACGTTGGTGTAAATAAAAACATTGATAATTTTTTTATATATTGTAATCATCAATTTAAAACTTACTTTTTAAATAAAACATATTATAAGAAATTTTACCTAGCAAGATTTAAACGGTTTCCAATTCCGCTACGTAAAATTTTGTTAAATTAAAAAAAAAATTGTATATTTAAAAAGAATCCAAACTACCCAACAGATCATTTGTTTGTCACAAAACCCTACATCTGTCCGCACACACGCGACAGGCATCGTAAATCGATCACACCGAGTGTCCTTGCGCGGGAGTCGAAAGCTAATGTTTAGGATTATTTTGCAAGACACACTCGTAACCAGACACGTCTCACGAATATCAAAGTCCGTATCTGGTTGTCATGCTGGCAGTAATAGCAATGAAGTTTTCCCACTTAATTTATTCAAAGAAAATCTTGGTCATTGAGAAACTATTGAGAATAGCGAAATTATACACAGAGAGGTACTTCGAGCTTAGGGCACAAGAGTGCGACTGTAACGTGACGGCTGTGGGCTCGATTCCCAGTCGAGGGAATGAATTGTTATATCTTAATATTTTCATTTCTTATTTAGCCCGACATTGAGTTCCGCCACTCAACACGCAATGCCTCGAAAAATTCGGCGAAAAGTTGGAGAACGGAGTGTCTTAACACTAGGTTTCCTCTGCCTACCCTGTTGTACGCGGGATACAACGTGAAGCTGATTTGATTAGATTTTTTGGTATTTGTTTGGAGCTATGGAAAATACTGTATAATTTAAACTGATTCGTTCTCATCTTGCATTTCAGGCAAGTAGGCAACCCTGCCACAATCAACAAACCTTAGGGGTATTTAACCGTATAATGAATCTCGCGAGCACGTCTCAGTCAACATGTCGACCGTAAACGCGCTAAGGCTATGTTTATGTGTTTTGAGTTTGTTTTTATTTTTATTTTTTTTATATTGCCTCACGTTTTATGTTTGTGGACTGAATATCTTGATGAATCGTCTATATTCTTTAAATATGGGCAAAGAGCCTAGTAACAGCAAGTTACTGCATACTCTACATCCATTGCTTCTTATATAATGACGTTGCCAATTAGGTGGATTGCCACCTCAGATTTTTTTGAGCTTATATTCTCTGACTTAAAGCCTTCGGTTAATGTCTGAACTAAAGACATATTAGTATTATAAAAAATAATAGCATCATATTTTCAAAAGTTTATTTACTTATTGACAAGTATTTGTGAACAAACTACTTGTGGTCGTTAACCCACTGGCGCTGATAAAGACTAATTTAGCTTATTCAGACGCGACAGATTGTCGTTAATTGTTTTTGTTCTATAAATAGCGGAGAGATTCCATGAAACATTTTAAAGAGCATAATAACTAGTATAAAGGTATTTAGTTAAATAAAATCAGCTTCACGCTATATCCCGCACACAGCAGGGTAGGCAGAGAGATCCTAGTGTTAAGACACTTCGTTCCCCACTTTTTGCCAAATTCTGGAGGCATTGCGTGTTGAGTGGCAGAACTCAACGCCGCGCTTTACCTTGACACGAGAGCGAAGAAATGGAAATATAAATTTAAATAAATATTTCAAACTTTTACAATATGATTTTAATTTTATACAATTATTGATATGATAGAAGTGAAAGTTTTATTTATGATATTTTAAATAACAATAATTTTAAGAATATTACCTGATCATTCATTTAAGGTCCTAATAATTGCAAAAATATATTTGATGTTAAATTGTAGACAATTACAGCATGACCACCTACCTAATTATTCACTAGAAAAAAAGAGGTACCTACTATGAAAAAAAATTGAAATTATTATTATTTTCGAAAAACAAAAATAATATATTTAACATAGTGTTATTTCAAACCATATATTCCAAGAATAGAAAAATATTTTAAGATATATAAAAAAAATTAATGTCTTTCATTATATATAATATAATTCAAGTTCTTAAAATATTTTCCTAAATATAATAAATTTAGTCTAATGTAATTGTAGACAATAACCGATTATGTTTAAATATTGATTTAATAAATAATTTATAACAAATTTATTATAGTTCCGTTATGGGGCTAGACTAACTGGAGCAATGGACTGCAACAGCAAATTATGTTATTGACTGTGTTGAAAATCTAAAGTATTAGTTTTTATCGCAACTATCGAGGATAAGTAAACGTAAGTAAATTTCCTAAAGTAGTTGCTAAAAGTATTTTTTTTAAAACTTCAACACATTATGCAAAGGAAACAAATTAGTTTAATTTTTTATAAATTTTAAACGATAGATTAAAATGTAAAGAATATTTTTTTTAATCTTTAAGAAAATAACATATCTGATATTTTGTTTTAATTTTCTTCTTTAAAATATTTAATTATATATGTATACTGTAATTTCTAATATGGTAGTGAATCTACAGGAAACGATTGATTTCTACATCAACACTTTTTTGTGATACAATATTTAGATTTTTGATAAATTTTAACAAAAATAATATACGTACTAATGTTACGTCTAGGAATTTATAGGAAAATTCCTAGTTTCAAAACAATCAAATCTTTAGTTTATCGCTTTCAAGCAAGTTAATCTAACCAGCAAATACTGTACCGACATCCGGCGCAAGCGCATCCAATTTTATGCACGATTGCAAACGATGATCACTCTATCGGCGGTGTTTCTTTATCAATCAATATTCATTGTTCTTAAAGTAATATTGAAAGCTTCATTAATAGTTTGTTTAGTTTAGTTTGTGGGTTCGATCCCTACTCGAGAGAATGAATTATTATCAATTAATATTTTCAGTTCTGCGCTCTAGTACCAAATTAAAAGCCCGTCTTTGAGTTTCGCCACCTAACACGTAATACCTTGAAAAAATTGGTGTAAAGTGAGGAACAGAGTGTCTTAACACTAGGTTCCTTATCCATACCCTGCTGAATGCAGAATAAAGCGTAAAGCTGAATAGATTAATGTATAATTGAAGACTTGATTGGATAAAGGTGGTATGTCGTATGTGATTTTTGGGTAAATCACGTTTGACAATAACAAACGAATTCAATTCGGTCAAGTTTCAGAGTATTTATTTTATTTGCCAGACTTAGTGTTACTTAGTATTTGTTAGGTTTCACTAATGAGATTGATAGGGCCAATATATATACAAAGTACTATTGTGCTATCAGCGGATACGGAAACTGATAACTGAAAATGTGGACTGTGGGTACTCTCGATAACAATAATTATAGGCTTTGTTTTTATTTATGAAATAAGTTCATTGTATTTCTAAAGACAAACTTAACCATTGCTCCATTATGGTTAGGTGGATATTGACCAATCTCATTCGACAGAAGATATGGATATTGTATATAATAGAATACTTGTCAAGGAAAACGCGGTTGTGGCTTCGATTCCCACTCAGAGGAATGTAATATTTTAATTTTTATCCTTCTAGCAAAAAAGCGACGCCCTAGTCATTCCCAGTCTGTTGTAGTTTTGTTGTTTCGTTCCATGCTAGCGGCGGATGGAGGTTTTTATATGGAGCGGCTGCCATCTGACCTCCAGAACTCCATATAGAAAAAGATATAGAAAACATATAGAACATATAGAAAAAGGGCCAAGGATAGGTAGAAGGGGAGGGTAGGAAAAATGGGCGGGATTAAAAGAAAGAGACACCACTTTTATGGACTGGATGGAAGTATAACTAGTGGTGGCTCGAGAATCCGGGGTCGAGAACAAATATCGGTCAGATATTAGTCAGGCCACCCTCTGAATCGGTCGTCTAAGGGATTAATCCCGCACGCCGCCTTTAATGGCTTCATGTTTTAGCGTGAAACTAAAAAAAACACATTAATCTAGACACTACATTATAGAATTTTGTACAAGATGAAGAATACAGCCTGTTTAAATATATTTATAGTAATGATTCAATATTTTAAACATTAAAACGGAAGCAACTGATATGTAATCAGACACTAATAAAACAGTCACTAATGCGGCCAAGGATTTATTACTCAGACCAAGATCTGCATGGCGTTGTTAATTGCATTTTTGTACGTTTTGACCGAGGTCACAAAAAGATGATTAGTAATTATAGCGGCTAAATTTTATTCAACTAGACACGTGGTATCCTGTGATGGCTTTGCAGTTATTACCATTACTCAATATATTGCCAATTTTACCTCGTTTCATAGTTCTGAAGAGAAGTTCCGTACTTCTTATAGAAAAAAAAGAACCCTTATAAGATTACTCTGTCGTCCATCTGCATGTCTGTCTTTCTGTCAAGAGATGTATCAGAGGAACTGTCTTTATCACATAAACGCTATGAGATATCGAGTTGAAATTTAAACCACATTCTCAGATCTACGGCCCCATGATTTCCTGACAAAAAACATATCTCTATATTGACTTTAAAAATACATAGCTGTTTATATAGCAAAAAAATACGTATTTCGATAGTATAAAAGTAAAATGGTAAAACAATAAGTATTTCCCATCCAATAACAAATAGGAGCAATTTTCTCTATAACAGTAATCCTACATATAACACAATGTGTAGTTTCACACGAAGTCCAATCGCTTGGAATTCTTTCAGCCATGCTGTGTCCGTTTTAATGTTATTTTAGTACATATTAAATTTTCATTAACTTTCGACTTGAGGCCGTCAAAAATTAAGTAACAGAAAGGGGGAAACGGAGTGTCTTAAGATTAGGTTCCCTCTGCCTATCCTGCTTTATTTATTTTGCTTATGTAGGTATTTCTTAAGTGTTATACTCAATTATATGGAGATCTTATACATATATCGCACAGCTGAAAATACTGGACGTCGTATGTTGAAATTCGGCATGGAGGTTTTTTGAGGAGTACAAGGGATTAAGAAGAAAATATGTTCCCCAATTTCAGCCAATTTTCGAGATATTGTTTGTTGAGTGACTACGCTTTGTCTTGTGAGAGAGGAAGTTAAATAATTCATTCCCCCAAGAGAGAATCGTATGCACAACCGTCGCGTTTTAGTCGACACCTTACCGCTACGCCACGACGGCGTTATAGTTCGCGGAAACAAGTTTCAAGTTATATCTTGAATCGAGCATTGTGTAATATAAATGGAACATATTGTAATAAAAAGTAATTATTTTTTGTAAAAACGTTCAAAGATCTTCGTTTAATCGTTCGGAACAATAGCGGCAATATCAACAGTTATACGTAATATTAACTGACGGCTGTTTAAAAACTATAGGCATGACATGACGATGAATTTATTACATACTTTAATAAAACAAATGTTACAATGCATTTTATCAGGTTTTATATATAATTAATAACATTTTTGCATATCATTCTTTTTTAAATATTGAAAGATTTTTTTATGGGTACAACTCAACTGGCTCACTGTTGGATGACAGTAAGATATTTGTGAGAAAAATAATTTTATCCTACAACGTAAAAAAAAAAACTCTAAACATGTCTAAGGAATTTCGCTAATTAAACCTCTCAAGTGAACATATTATATAATTCAGAGGATATTAGAGTGTAAATTGTAAGAAATGTTGTAAAGCGAAAGGATTTGGCTTCCTTCCAAAATGTGGTCATGTAACGCGCCGTCGCGGAAATCGGTTTTGAGCTGATGGAAACGAGCACACCAATAATATGTAAAATAGTATTTTGTTTTATGATACAAGTAGGAAATATTACAATTCGAGAAGGGAAATAAGCTTCCATAAGTTAATTTATTTTGACGTTATTTTATTGTTCAATTTTATTTTATATAATAAATTGCCGTCATACAAATGTTTCTACCTAAAGTCGGTTTTCTGATCAAATAATAATACTTTGTCATGTTTGACTAGCGAAGTGTTACAGAAATCCTTCTTGAGACTCACTGAGTAACGATACTTATAATAAAGTATAGGAAAAAAACGAAATTTCCGCATTCTATTGAGGAAACGTGATTTTTTTTACATCTTGCATAATATTTATTAAAATAAATATATATTTCATGTACCACATAATATACTGTCAAAATATAACATTAAGTCCAAATTACAGTCGCTTAAAGTGGCATATAGAGATACTTTTTTCAGATTTAATATATTTTTCTTTTTCTGTTATAAAAAAATAGCTTTGTCGTCGCAGGTGATTTTATTGGAGTAGACGATATACTCGTAACAACCTCGAGGTTTTAATTTATTTTCAAAATATTGAATAACTTGCCAGTACGTGGTCATACCACCTTCTTGTGTGGTCTTCGTGAGATCTTGAAAACTCAGCGATAAGATCCATTGATTTGATTCGCGATTTTGGATGCAGAGCACGTATTTGTACCGGATTACGGTAGCAAACGAAAGATTATTTAGTGATAAATTACAGTAAGTATATCTTAAGTATAAGTTATGCCGTGTGGTCTTTAGCCGTGTGGTCCCGGCTTAGAATAGAATCACCCTGGTACTGGCGGTGTCGTAAGAGGCGACTAAAGTACGTGTGGTAGAGTCACGTCGCCAGTAATGGCAACACGCATGGGCAGACTCGACCGGATTTAATACCACCCCCGGCATTTAAAACCGGCGTGAAGTAGTGGCCCTTGCCACTGCGTTTCGCATTAGGTAATGCCGGGCCCCGGTGCCCTTCATCTCCACCTTAAAGGCTGGCAACGCACCTGTGGCTCCTCTGGTGTTGCATGGGGTCGTGGGCGGCAGTGATCACTTACCATCAGGTGACGCGAACGCTCGTTTGCCTTGTCCTCTCCCATAAAAAAAAAAAAAAAAAAAATGCAAAGTGGCGAAAGTACAATCCTATAGTATGTAACAATACTATGAACCAGACCATATTCATTTGAACACACCCTGTCTTATATGGGGAATAGAGTTAAAATAGAAAAATTATATAAGTAATATTTGATTGGGCGGGGTGTTTGGATAAGTTTTATACACTATACTTAAAGCATTATTCTTCACTACTCGGACCGTGATATTGTATCGGTCTCGGTATGCCGTCACTAATCCAACACTAAGCTACGACGTCATGCTGATTAGGAGATATAATATTATAGTAATAGACAAAAGAATTTAAAGTTTGTGTGTAAGTTAAAAGCTACTAAAAATATTTGTAGGGAACGATTACTTATATTTATAGTTCATTTAATATGTGTCATTTATATATTTCATAAAATTTATATATTTTATAGCAAGTACGAAAGTTAACAAGTTGAATTTTGTATAAACCTGTGTCGTGATTTATCATTTGTGTTCAAACTGTATGAACTTGATTGAAAGTGGTGTTGAATATACTCAGTGTTAACCGTGACTAGATTTTTTATTGATCTCCATCTACCCTATATTTTGATTAGTCGGTATGCATTTGACAGCGAGCACGTGAATTGAAGGTTCGTTTAAAAAAAATTACATTGCAATTGCTTTGTTCTTGTACATGTTCTTATCTAATATCACGCCGAGATAATGTCTCACTACGTAATTTCACAAATATTAATATATAACGTTTTAAAGAGTAATATGACAAAATAAAGTTTAAGAAATATCTTTTGATTTAAAAGTGCTTTAATATGCACTTGCAAATTAACTTGAACTTATTCTGTTTAGATAATATAGTTCAAAATATTCATAAAATAAATTGATAATCGACTTGAATACATAATGTTTATATTTCATTTAGCATAGGGTAACTATATTTATAGTGAATGAGAAAATCTTTTATTTAAGTAGAGTTTTACAACCAAAACCAAAGAATATAATAACGAAAAAAAAATACTCGTATGTATCGTCTCGTATCGTATATATGTACGCTGCATTATCAACTTATTCGCCATCACGGCTAATATCCACTGATTTAAAATTAAATAATTCACCTTACACCTGAACTGGGGCTAGTCAAAACAGGTTTGTGACTCAAATCAAGAACTTTTGCTTCCTCTCAGAAAATAAAATAAAAGACTAAACTAGTAAAACCACTACTGGCGCGGGCCACATCGCCAAAGGTGACTCATCACGAAAGCAATTGTAATATATGCATTGGTATCCTATTTATCCTGTTAATCTTGTCTACAAAGTAACCAATTTAAATTTTAAAAGATCTATATTAATTTTATTTTCTTAATATTAATGTAACCTTTGATTTTGCTACTCAACATACAATATCTTTTTGATAGACAACGGAAAACAGATTGAATACTGTATTTTTCGGGTCGGGTGTCGGCTGTCGGGTCACCTGATGGTAAGTGATCACCGCCGCCCACGACCCCATGCAATACCAGAGGAGCCACAGGTGCGTTGCCAGCCTTTACGGTGGAGATGAAGGGCACCGGGGCCCGGCATTACCTAATGCGAAACGCAGTAGCAAGGGCCACTACTTCACGCCGGTTTAAAATGCCGGGGGTGGTATTAAATCCGGTCGAGTCTGATAATTTTCTTTGCCCTGTAAATTTTGTGATTAAAATAATAACAAATTAAAAATGGAAGTATATGTATATGACTTTGAAATAATTATTTTTTTCATGTGCTCTTTGACATGATGCTAAAACACAAAGAAACAATTTTCAAATTTTTGTCTACATAAACAGCTGACTTGATTTTATAGGATTTTCAGTGTTACTTTTTATCATGTAACTCCTGTGGAATTCACCGTTTCACCCAGATTGATACGAAATAAGTAAACATTTTTCTGATGAACTTTGGCTCATAAAAACAATTTCAAAAGTAAATATAATGTTAGTGTACTTTAACATAAAAAAAATCTTCAAACATAAGTTACTTTTTCACTGTTATGATCTATCATTTAGCATTAAAAACAATATTATAAACTAATAGAGTAAATTGCAAAATTTATGAAACATAATTTTAAGTTTTCACCTACATTCTTTTTAAGTATACAAAGAGAAGCATAGAAATGAAAATAGTATAAATGAATTCCTTTATGTGTGGTTTGTACACACAAATATTTTATTTATAGCCATTATTTTATAACAAATGGGTAATATTATGCTTGAGTAATGGTTTTTTTTAAACTTCACCCTGAAAAAATAATAAAGCACCACTCTCCATTTTTCCTCCAATTTTGGAGGTGTTGCATGTTTAGTGACAGAACTCAACACCACAATTGCCTCAACACCCAGGTTAAAAAAATTAAAATATTAAATATTTCATTTCATTTCATCTTTACAATCCCATGTGCCCCTGCGCCACACTGACCTCAACTAATAAGTTTATTTATGTGATCTATTGACTATTTAAATATAAATATGAAACAATCATTAATGAAATGGGAGGGAACCCAGTTGTAACCATAATAGTTGTAATTTTAATCCCTGTTATAGTGAGAAAAAGTTGGCAAGTTTGTCAAAAAGCAATGAATATATATAGTCTAATCTAGACAAAGTATAGAATTATTTCCACCATCCAGCACTCTGCGTGTCTTAAGCAGTGGAAAATAAAATATAGAGTGACATAGCAAAGGTTCTGCGGATGCAGGACGCAAAATGTAAACATAAATAAAGTTATAAATATGTCGTTTTATTTATTTATTACTATTTTTTACTACTAAGAAATAAAATTTATTCTATAGTCATAATTCTAGGACATCAATTATTATGTCTGAATAATAAATAAATACTTAAAAATGATTAATACTTACCGTCCTAAAAGAATTTCTTGCGCTTCATATTTTTAATGCACGATATACAATGAAAAAAAAAACTAGAATGTTCCTAAGCTAAACATACAAAATAAATAGTTATTTGTACCTATTCTTAAATAATTAAAATAACTTCATATAGTAACTTATATTGTTAAAATTGAATAGGTAAATAAAAGAAGACATTAGCAAAATTGCGGACGTACACTTAACGTTGTTATCAAAACGTCAAACACATTTGACAACAAGTATTGACATTTTCAAATGTTCGGTTCAATTCTTAACTCTTACTCTTACTCCACTTTCTGGCGAATTTTAGAGGCATTGCGTGATGAGTGGCAGAACTTAACGCCGCGCTTTGCCTCGACACCAGAACGACTAAATTGAAATATAAAAAATAAATAATTGATATTGAATTTATAATAAAAGTAATCCAAAATTTATATGAATTTATTTTATATACAGCAGTATTCAGAGAAAAACACGAACTGCTTATTATTAATTAAAAATAAAACATGAAATGTTTCATGACGTAATATTTATCACAGATGAAAAAATATTTGTAACATAATTTTATTGTTGCTACGGCAACTAGAGATCAAAACAATATTATGAATTTTAAACTTTTCAGTGAAATAGCTTGAATTTCTACAAAATATATACAAAACTTAATTTATTAAAATGGGAGGTATGAGCCGTTGGTTGGACGTAGAGGCAGGATCAAATGATATAGATATTAATTCTTTGCCCTCTAACCTTGTGCTGTGCGACTTACAAAACGACAATGAATTTAAACTTATTATTGGCGATTTAGGAAAAGGAGAAGAGAGTGCAAAACTTAAAGTAAGTAGTACCTTGAAGGTATATAATTTATTTACATATGTTACTTAATTATCATCATCGAGCATATCGCTATTGTAATATTCAGAAATATTTACTTTTTATTGCCTTATATATTAAAAGTATTACGTTGTATCAGGTTGTATACAAGAAATTGTTCAATTTATCACAACAAGCTCGTAGTAGCTAATATATCTATGATTACAGGTATTTAAAGGAGCAATGCAAATATTAGATCTTGTGCTGCCAGACTTACCTTTAGGTGTAGTTAGTGTCTACTCCAGTGATTCAACACCTAGGCCTTTACCATTGATAGCTGTAGCATTTAGCTCTTGTATTTATGTGTATAGAAATATGACATTATTTTACAAGTATTACTTGCCTTGTATTGAGCTCAACACTAGTGAAATGGAGATATGGAAAAAGGTCAGATTTATTTATATTTTTAAAGTCTTAATCTATACATGTCCCAAGACTTGGACTGTCAGTGTGAATATTATTTTTATTTACTCACTCTTATAGCTTAAGTCAGAATTACCCAGGGTCTCAATGGAAAGTCTTAACACCAGATTCTTTCTGTGCACTCTGCTGTATGCAGGATAATGTGAAGTTAAACAATTTTGACACTTTTTTTCCCACTTTTAAAAAAAATGATTAATAATACTTTATTGAAATATCAATTACATATTTATATTTTTATATAATATATTATGAGTTATTTAATATTACAGTTAGTGGATCCATCAAATCATTCTGAAGATAAAGTACTGGGTCTAACAGATTCTTTGCATAACATACCACAGAAAATATTAAGCATACAGTCTAGAGATTTTCTAGCACTTAATTTGGAACAACAGCTTGAATTCTTAGAAAATGCTGAAATACCAAAAAAAAGTATTGCAGAAATAATTTTTATGACAACTTTGAAGATGAACTCTGTGGAAAAATATGCTATGAGTTGTATAGTTATTGCGACTGAAGCTGGTGAGGTGATTGTACTGGATCCTCAGACTTTTACACAAATACATTTAGTAAGTCTATCTTCATATTTAAAGGCACACTAATATACTTTCATTTTGAAAAAAAATTAGATAATACATAAATTGAGCTTAAGTATTTTGATTTTATTGTTTTATGTTGGATAGCATAAAGGTAATTTTTGAAGGACCTTTGTTTATAATTTGTTTTCTTTAATTTATTTGAATTAATGTGTGTATTTAATTAACTTTAAGATCATAATGTTATTTATTTTCATTATAGGAAAGAGTGAATGTAGTTTGATCACTAATGTGATGGTTGTTCGTATCTCATTTTCTCATTCCAGTGAAAAAAGTGGGGTGTTAAGTTCCGCCATTCAATAATATCTCAAAAATCTAAAAACAAAGTTGAGTCTCAACACTGGTTTCCCTTTTCCCATTCTTTTATATATAGGATACAGCACATAGCTGCTTTATAATATTTTTTCAATAATTAAGTATAATGTATAATTGTAAGCTTTGAAATATAATATTTATTATATTTTTTTTATGATACTGGTCATTTCATAGGTCAGGATTTGTTCAGCCAAGAAAACTCCATATCAAATTGTTGCTACAGGGCTATACAATGTTGACTATAGATTGACAATAGCTACAAGGTGAATCCAAATATAGAAGAAATGCACAATAGTTAGTATTTTTTTTTTGCACTTTTTATTTACTTTTAGTTATTATCTTCACTCTTCACATTTTTAATATTACAAAAATTTTATATTATTAAATTTAATATTTAATTCCTATTAAAAAAAAATATTTTTTTTACTTTTAATAGAAAAAAAAATTGGATTGGATTATTTAATATTACTTCATAGATAATGCTTCCAGTGATCTGTTATATTGCTCATGTCCTTGTATATATACCGTACAAAATGCAATTATTGTTATATATTGGTAATGTTTTAATATGTATTATACATATCCTTCTTAGTATCTTCATAATTATATTGAAAGTTGAGACCACCTTTATATTAACGCCTGCTTAATTAAAAAAGCAATATCTTTCTTTTACAAATAAGCTAAAATCAGCTTTTAATATCTAAATTTTCAGGGAAAAATCAGTATGCCTTATAAAAAGAGAATGGAACGAAGGCCGTATATTATTTAACACAGAAGATCATATAGTTTCTATAGAAGTGTTAACAGCGGACAACAGTATAATGGCTATATGTACGGATAATACTTTGTCTTGTTATAGTAGAAAGGTAATTTATGATTTTAACTTCTTTTTAGTGGTGGCACTTAATGCTGTCATTTGTTCTATCAGAGCGGGAAACAGTATAATTGTTGCCCCTCAGTGGGGATGGTATTAAAAATAGAATGTAAGCAGGCAAACTATAAACAAAATAAACTACGTATCGTTTACTTAATCACTATTAAAACAGTTACAAAGGCAAAAAGGAACGGATTTAGGTGAATACACGCTAAAAACACAACCCTTCTTTCGGTCTTCGCCGCAATCGGGTAGTAATAATAGTTAGTTCTTGTCAACATTATATGATTCTGTTCTTTTCCCCAATCGCTTAACAATCATTATATTTCCAGGGGAAAAAGCTATGGTGTATAACATTGGAGCACCGTCCCGTGGCAATGACAGTGGTCCCCATAATGCAATTAGCAATCACTCTGCTGGCAGTGGCTTTAAGTTCCGGCCATGTTTATCTTTTTGATGGTAAAGCGAAACGAGACAGTATGTTTATTAAAGGTGTGTTTTTAAAAGTTTATTTTATTGTTATATCAACGATCTGGCATATAGACTAGGGAGCCATAATACAAGCACATTCGCTGTTTGTCTGTAGTAAAAACAGCTCACGACCTAGACTGATTTATATAGCAACTTATAGCATGTTTTATATTGTTTTACATTTACCTTATATTTATTAATATATCTACTCCAAAACTATTCTATTAATGCTTAGTTTTTCTTATAATTTATATATTTTCTTTCTGTTTTTTAATACTTTTAATATTGTTCTATTACAGATGTTGTGTCAGTGATGAAGTTTGGGCAACTGGGTCAAGAGGAGCACGTTTTTAGTATAATTACAACAAGTCAGTATTTTCTTACTATTTTAGTAATATTAACATTATAACATCTCTTTTCTTAAGTTATACTATTCATTTATATTAAAATAAGGCGCTTCAAATTTTCAAATAAATTTCGTACTGTTTAGAAGTTTTCGGATTAGTTTTACTACATTACTGTGTTAAATTAAAATTTACCTGTTGCTTAATAATATATGTATGCTAAATGGTAAATAATTTTATTTCCAGGTGGCAACCTGATTATAAAAATACTCAAACGTACAGCCGACTTTAATGCTCATTCTGCGGGAATCGAACCCGCTATATCATCCACAGTTGGACAAAGGCCTTGGTTAATACCTAAGAAATCTAAGCTATTTCTAGAACAATCCATGAGAGAGAGAGAAAATGCGATTGGTAAGAATTCATATATTGGCATTTAGTGAAGTTGGGAAGAGATAAAATTGACAAAAAAGGAAAGTAATGTGTAATTATTTCATTCATACATTCAATAATTATAAAATAATTAGTATTTAGTATTTTTTTTAATTATTTTTATGGTTATAAAATATTAGATTGCTGTATAAACCTTTGAATATAGCATTTTTTAAAATTATTTAATTGCTACTAAATTTAAATAGGGGTTGGCTATTAATAAAAAAATTACAAAATCTTTTGCTATTAATAGATAAATTTAATGATTTAAGCCCTCCCGATACAATCTTTTAAATATGCCAAATAAATAAATAGAAATATTTAGAAAAATTATGATTATGACATTGAGCTCTATATTTCCCATCATCCATCCATCACCCGAAAACCGTTATCCATTGTCTACTATATATAAGTACTATTTAAAAACAGCAATTCTTTTTATATATTAAAAAAAATATTTCAGCAATGCATGAGCGTTTTCAAATGGAACTAAATAGATTACGGCTAATATCAGCTAAAACTCTTCTCGAAGCATACACCAAGTCTGATAATTTCATTGGAGCGGGCAATTTAGAACCGATTCGATTATCGGCTGAGGTATTGTTTTATGTTGTTATAGAAAATATGCTGTACATTTTGTAATTACTTTGGATATTGATATTTTTAAAGCACCTACAAATAAATAAGAAAAGAAATTGAAAATTGAAATATTTCGAAAGATCTGCTTTATGGTTAAAGTAGATATTTATAATTGTTAACTATTTTTCTTATACCAATAGTGAAAGTGAAATTTTGTCTTTAACTATTTTAGATTTAGTTCTTCCTTAGTCAAACCCTTGTCAGGATCTAGCTACTAAATATTTACAAATAAAATCTCTAAAAGTAAAGCATGATACATATAATACGGTCTATCTATCAGTCTTGACCGTCCTGACATTAGATGGCTGCGTAAAGCAAATTTACGCAGCCATCTATCATCTTTATTTGTTTTGTGACGGATAAAAGATAACATTTTTTTACAGGTAGAGGGCTTAGGGCCCGTATTCCGAGTAACACTGATAGTAGAAAATACATCAAGTGACAAAGCTGTTATCGGCCTCTCCATACTTTTCCATGTACACTCGACTAATTATAAAGTAAATAATCCATATATAAGAGTGAGTGTTTTTATATAATTCATTGTTGATATATAGTCTTCGTTTTGATTAAATAAATTTGTAACATTTATTGATGTTAACTTTGAATGTGGAAAATGGAACATCGCTAGGTCTTATATGTTTATGTTTCGATGAAATAAGCGAAATCATAGATAATTGATTTACATTTTTTTTGTTTATGATATATTTTTTAATGTCAAGAATAAAGTAATGCACATTTAGGTATGTTTCCATATCCAGGGAACTTTTGTTGAAAACATAATAGATTGAAATACTTAATATTTTCATTTGCTCGCTTTGGCATCAAGGCCAAGGGTAAGGTGGCGTTAAGTTTTGTCATTCAATATGCAATGCCTTTACAATTCGGTGGAAAGCGGAGAACAGTGTCTTAACACCCTCTGTATATCCCGATACAATCTTTTAAATATGATCTAGAAAAAGAAAAAAAATCTAGGTTTTTGCTTAAACTTGTGCAGATATCAAATTGATTAGTGTCTGAATAAAATGTCAAATATTTTGTACTCAGGTGCCGTTAATAGCTCCAAAAAATCTAATTAAATTCCCAACAAAAGTCGAAGAAGTTTTTGGTGAAAATGTCAACCCGGATATATTTTTTCGTAACATAACTGGGCAAGATGAAAATGCCGTTATTAAAATATTGCTTCTAAAAGAAGGGAAAGAGAACCCAGTACTAGCGGCGACTGTCACCATGCCGCCCACTGACCCCTTAATGATACCTTACGATAAGATACAAAGTACAAATGATTTCAAACAAGACACTATTAATGTGGATTAAATTTTTGATATTATATTTTAAGTCTTGAAATTGAGGATAT